>VYYI01000209.1:0-40771 GCA_021029175.1 Bilobella aurantiaca | reverse complement strand
TGGGGTGCATTTGAAATACATCAATTGAAGTGCCCACTGGGGGTGGGGAGGGGGAGGGGGTGGGGCACTGCCCATTTGCAATTCCCAATTGAAGTAGTGTCCCAGTGAAGATAAGTGGACTCAATTCAAGATTCAAGCTCTCAAAAGTATTCAAGAGCAGGGTTCGCCAGGTCCTACCCTTATTTCAGCATGGGCAAAATTCTCACTTCTTTTTATCAAAATTTTCCATTTTTAAAATTACGTTGTATACCAAAATTTCAATTTTTCAATTTTTTGCAGTCAAAATTTTATTACATTACCTAAAATATCCTACTTTAAGCTTTCCTGAACTATCCTTAGAATACCACGTGGTCATCCAATATATTTTTCATTTCTGAAATCAACGTTTAATATTTTTTACAAGCCAAAACACTTGATTTTCAAGCACAGAAAGTGAAGCTTATGAAATGAAAATTCCAAATCTGAAAGTTAAAATATGACCACACGGTATTATCGGTAAGTAGGGTTCAAGGAGGCTAAGGGTCAGGAAGCTATAATAATCCTAAATATTAATAATATTAATAATTTATAATAATAAGAAAAAATATAATAATTCTATTTAATGCTAATTTTTTGTGATACTGTAGTATCCTGTTCTTCTTTTAATACACGTGTACCCCAGTGCCATATAGTATCCAGTACCCCAGTACCCTAGTATCCAGCACCCCAGTACCCTAGTACCCAGCACCCTAGTATCCAGTACACTAGTACCCAGTGTACTAGTACCCAGTGTCCTAGTACCCAATACCCTATTACCCACCAAGTACCCAGTACCCTAAGGTACCAGGTGAACCCTGCTTCAAGGCATGGACCTGGCCCTGGAACCTGCCTGACTCAGCGATTTCAATGACCATGACGAAATAATTGAGAGTAAATAAACCAATTAAGCAAAATTAAGCCACCAGCACGTAATTTTCCGTCTCAAAACTTTTAAAGCCCCACTCAACAGCCCCTCAATCGCTTCAAAAACAAATGCGTTGTTGTTGACGTAAAATGTGCATTACCTACAAAACAATCAAACTGCATCAGATTCTTGCTTTTTCAAATTTCACGTTCTAAATTGACTTTTAGAACAAATTTGAAGCCCACTTACAACAAACTTAAAACAGATTTCCTAGAACATGAATTCTACGGCTCGAAATTTTTGGAATGACCAATGGAAATCATCACCAAAATATTCAATTTTTGGAATTTCTATTTTTCATCATTCATAAAGCCAATAGTTCGAATAGAAATTTTAAACAAATTGTTTAAATATCAATTTTAAACAATAATTTTTTACTACTAAGTTTCAATTGTTCGAAGAACAATTTGAAAAAAAAGTTTTAAATAAATCGTTTGAAAGTCAATTTCAAAAAATATTTAGATGATAATTTTAAACAAATTGTTTGGATGCAATTTTAAACAAATTGTTTGGATGCAATTTTAAACAAATTGTTTGAATGGCAATTTCAAACAAGATCTACTTGAAAAAACGAGGGTCGTTTGCTCTATTTGCTTCCAGGAGCTAATCTTCTCCAGGTTTCAAATAACTTTAATTGAAAGAGCGTAATGGAGGAACGCTGGTGATGAAATCAGAAAAAAGCGCTGGAGAAGCGCTGGAGTCCTGGAGAAGCGTGCTCTGGATGTTTTCTGTAATTCGACTCCGAGGAGAAGCCTGTTTACTTTCCTGGAGTCGATAATTCCTGGACAAAACTGGAGAGGCCCTAAGACTCTCACTGGGGTTAGGCCCCGTTTGAGCTTCCACCAAAGCACGGTGGCCGCCGCCGTGGAGGCCGCGGCGGTGGCCAGGTCCTCTTTTTTAGGGATTTGGGCCAGTTCGCATGCGTGCGGGGATCGATAGTCCCACCACATGGCATCTCATCTAATTGAGTCTTCCTGGGACACTTGGTGGGGAGCAGCAGAGGAATCTGGAGGCATTACTGCCTCTAGTGCAGGGCTGGAAGATCGCTGTTGCCATGGCAGCGTCACTGGTCAATGACGAGACCCACGGTCCCACGGGGAGCCCCACCCCTCCCCCTCCAGCGAGAGAAAGCAATTCCGAGAGACAAAAATTATTAAGCTCCCAGGGAATTTATGCCGTTCAATATTAGGCGGCTCCGCCTCGCCGCCGCGCACTTTGCCTAAACTTGAAAAAAGTGGTCATCTGGAATTCGATTTTCTTGTGTGTGCAAAAATCAATAGTTGCGAAAAAAAAAAAAACTGACCGTACTCACTACCGCTCACTGTTCTGGCACAAAAAAAATTTAGTTTTTAAAAATTTTAGAAAAAAAAAAACTTTTATTTTTGCTTTATCCAAACTTTCCAGCATGTTTTAGAGAAATTTTTTTTTCTGAACACCTATCATTTTCAAAATCATCAATTTTTAGTCGTGTTCAAATTTTTAAAGCAACTTCAAATTGCATTTTTGTACTATAATTTGTGCATCTGTAATACACTCAATATAGAAGATGAGAAACGGGCGTTTAAATTTTGACTTATTTTGAATTTAAAAAAAAATGGTGAAAGCGGTGACTTTTTGATAGAAAACGCTTTTCTAAAAATGTTTCATGAAATTGATCGGAAATTAAAATTTCGAGGAAAATAGTACTTTTGAAAATTCGGCAGAATTTTTTAAATTTTGATTAGCAATTTGAGGTTAGTAGGAAATTTGGCTCAATAGCTCCAATTGTGATGACCAATAGAAATCCTAAATGAAATTGACCTAATTTTGGATCCTATCTTCTTTCCTTCCGCCTGAGGCTAGCCGCCAAATTTAAAATCTTTCGAAATTTCAAAGAGATACAAGATAGCATTGTTCTAAAAATTTCTAAGTTTAGAAGAAACAACAAACGAAAATGTTTACCGGCCCTGCGGCGCACGGAAATGAAAGGTTCACTTAAAACCAAGTGCCTTTTCCCTAACCGGAGCATCCAATAGGCTTAGTTTCCGTAAACACAGCGTATTTTAGCACTCACTACGCAGTGAAAGTTACTAAAGCGATCTTACGAATCAGCGATTGTAAAATTCAAAAGAATCAGCGTAAGCGATTGTTCATGAAAATGAGCTGCAATGGAAATCCCACTTGAACACTTCAAGATTCCAAAAAAAAGTTCCCCGATTTTCTTAAACTTCCCGTTTCACAATTGATTTGATGCAATTTTTAAAATTTTGAATTTTTTACTCTAAAAATTTAGAATACAACATTTTTTTTAATTAAAAATCAAGTATTGAAAAAAGGTTCCATTTAAAAAAATTGAAATTGAAATTCAAAAAATGTAAAAAAGAAAAAACATGTTGTTTCCTATTTAACTACCGTGAACAGTATTAGCGGAATTTATGCAAATTTTAGTCCATTGTACGAAAAAAGGAGTAACTTTCACTTTCACCGCAACTTTCACCGAGGCATAACCTATTCTTTCGCCTAACCTAACTCACTGCACATTTTGAAACCGCATTGGACCTGCTCTCTGTGGAGAAAACTTCGAACAGCAAAAATCCAAGGCCAACTTTCTCTTTTTGAAGGCTTCAAGGCAAGATGGAGTTTGGCGCCGTATTTGGCGGAGCAGAACTCTATTTTCCAAATCGATTTCTTTGTTGCAGAAAAATGGAGCAGCAGCCCAAAATTTTTAGGCAAAAAGTGAAAGCATTTCGAGGTCATTTTCCCACTTTCTCCGCTCATTCGTCCTGGGAAGTCGATACGAAGCGGAGGCCTCAGCGGTGGGTCCCAAACAACTGTCGCAGTTTTTTTTTTGTGGAAATTTTTTTTTTTGAAAATTTTTACAAATGGAACGGCAAAAGTTTGATCGAAATTTTGGAAGTAAAACTTTTACTTTGAATAAAAACTGAACTTTTTTTTTGTTCAATACGTTATTGAAATTTTGGACAATAGAAACATGAAAATATGAGAATTTTTACTTTTAGAATTGAAAACGAGTGCCAAAGATCCTTTTACATCGTTTTTCTCTGCACTTTAACTATAAGTTTCTTGATAAATTGTCATAATTGTGTTTTTTTTTGTCATTTTGTCAAAGAATGACAAAATGACTATTTAGTTAATAATTATCATCAAATAGACGCAGTAGATACCGCGGATTTTGGAAATATATTTTTCTTGTTACTTTGCCTCTTTCAAAAGCTGTTTAGAGTAAGCACGAGATATAAACGAAGATAAAATAAAGCAGAGGAGTTGAATTTGTGCCGCTTGTTCATTTGCTAGTTACCAGAAATGTACTGCGACAATCTTAAATTGAGGCAGCTAGTAGATGACCAAACGGTAGCTGTTCTAAAATTGGGCTTCCAGTCGCTTAATAAAAAAATTGTCTAGAATTATTGGAAACCCAAACAAGCAAGTTAGCAAGCATTTAAGCGATTAAGCGTTCAGCGAAAGCGATTTGTCTACCAAGTCACGCCGTGACCTTTGACCTTCCATTGACAACATGGCGGTGAGGGGTGGAGGGCGGGGGTTAAGGCAAGGGGATAAAATAGTGGGGAGACTTGACTTACCCAGGGGACTTCCTCAGGAGGGGGGCCTTGCTACTCGACGCAAGGATGCCGTTGTGGCTCTTAAGGGACGACGTGTCCTTCGTGGAGCTGTTGCAGTCCCCTAGGATCCCTTGGAGCCCTTCCTCGTCATCCTCGCCGCCATCTTTGCGCTTCTTGCGGCGACAGCAGTAGAAGAAGAGGTAGGAGAGGCTCATGATGAGGCCAAGGGCGACTGCGAGGAGGATGAGGGTACTTGGACTAGACTCCATCCGTGACGAAGGGCCACTCCAGGGACCTGTAGTGTCCAAATCATCGGAAGATCCGTTACAAACTACGTCTAAGTGCCCCCTGGGACAGGGAGAGGCCCAGCCGCCGCTCGCCGCCATTTTCTTTTTTAAAAAAGCTTAACTACCACTTTTTTTTAAGGCTAAGGCTACTACAACACTTCTGGCTATGAGCTACACTACTACGCTAAAAGACCAAGTCGAAGCACGTCAAGTCTACATTGGCTTATTTACGCCAAATCTACAGAGGCTTTTTTAAGTACCGTTTTTTTGGAAATGCAGGTTATTTCTAAAGGGAGTTGACTCAAGCACGCCACTCGGAGAACTAATATTACTTTGCACCTGTACCCTAGAGTACACTACATTTTAATTTCGTGGAGAAAGTGGTGACAGGGGTAATTCTACTTTCACTTGCCCCACCGTGACCAAAAGGACCCTTATCAAGGGGTCAGGTCCACTAATCTACAGTCCACGACATGCGCCCACATTAACATAAATCTTGCCGGATTTGAGAAAAACACCACGTCACGTGGTTACTAAACTTTCACTTTCACTGCACTCCTGCTTTCACTAATAGCAGTTTCAATCTTAAAATCTTACAAATTCATTGTTCAAATGAAATTTTTTTTATAGTCACATTTCTTGTTCAAATGCCTTTTTTAAGATTCACATTCCTTGTTCAAATGATTTTTTAAAATTCACATTTCTTGTTCAAATGCAATATTTTAAACACACTTTTCGCATTTCTTGTTCAAATACAATTCAAGAGGAAAACAAAAGATAAGGTCCCAAATGTTTAAATAAGTAATTTATTAGTTTTTAGTGGAGTTTCATTGAGCAGAGCTCAATTTTTTTGAAACAATTTATTGGAAATTTTGACTTTCATTTTGAACAGAATTTCAAAATTTTAAAACAACATTTAGAACACACTTGAAGGAGAACGAGAAGCAGATGCACGTCACGTTCGTTCAGAAGCGACGCTTTGTTTCTAAAATTTGCAACAGTCACAATTTGCGTAAATTTTGAGCGCTGCTGGTTCCAGCGTCCATTCACAATTTGCGTAAATTTGAAGCGCTGCTATTTCAGCCACTTTAAACAGATCCGTGAGGTAGGCACGCTTTGCAAATTTCCTACAATTTGATCTCACGAAGTGCTTTTCCCTTCCCTACGCCCATTACCATCATCATAAAGGCTAACAATAAATAAAGGAGGAAAACAGGAGGCGGGAATTTTCAAAATTTAAAAGGCGCTCTCAGAAGTATCGTTTTAGTCTAATGACCCCTCCGTCCTCCCTAGAGGTCAGCCATTGTGTATAGAGCTGCATAACAAAACACAACTTTCACTTTGCAAAGGGCTCTCTTTCACAAAGGGGACGGTCACGGAGCCCTTTGAAGGCCCTTAATAGGATTCCATTACGGGGTGGTACACTTGAGGGCCTTCCAAAGATTGTAATAGGATTCTGCCGCTTTCACCAACTTTCTCTTTGTGTTCTCTTGGGAAAACAGTGGCGATTTTCTTTGATGCGAACACAACAAACTCGGACTATTGTCGGAAGCGAACAATGAAAATCGCTGTTTGGTGTCATGGAAAATCGCTGTTTCGAGTCATGACACAATTGATTTTAATTAGGATTTGATTTTAATTGGGCTTTAACTTTAATTGGGGTTGTCTATTGAGGAACTGGAAGAAGTTGCCCTTCCGTGAAAGAGCTGCTCGAGCTAATTGTGCGTGCTCCTTCTGCGGTTAAATCGCTTCAATTAAATGCAAAGGAAAAATACCGTGCGCTGATTTTGGCTCAAACCGCAATAGCATGAGTGGGGCTGGAAGAGCGAGCGACCGTTGCAAATCAGCGTCTCAACTCAAAAGACAGTTAACTAATTGACCTAATTTCTATTAAGTGAAACGGCAGCATTATTCGGTCGGACAGTGGTCAAATTAATTAAGGACTTTCAGCACAATTTCAGCGAAAATCAGTGTAAATGTTCGAAATAGAGGTCAATTCGCAACGCTTCTATGAACGCTGTTAGAACGCTGCGCTGGAGAAATACAAAAAGAATTTTTTTTTAGAAAACGTTCTATAATTACCTTAAGATTTTTCGCATATTTCAAATTCAATTTGAAATTTGTTTGAAAATTGTACCGTAAAATTTCAAATATTGTATCACGTTATATGTCTGTGTTTGAGCTGGATAGTTTTTCGACTATTCAATTTCCTCTATAATAATTTAACTAACTTACAATTCATTAATTATCAATTAATTACAATAATTATTAGTAAACATGCTAGAGAAATGGCAATTTGCCTTTGGATTCTTGGGCTCTTATTTGAGACTGTACGGTAACAACTTTGGACTATGTGTTTTATGTTGTTGTTTTCTTAAATCGAATTTAGTTAAGTAAGGAAAAATATTCCCGATTTTGCACCTTCTCGTGCTGGTATGGCTTGTTTGGCTAAATAAATTCTGAATTTTTTTTAAAAACCTGATCTCAAAATAATGCGTTTTAGAACAAGATCTTTGAAAAGTCACTTTCACTTCAAATGAAAAGCGTGGTCGAGGAGAAGGGACCATGAAAAATTTGGCGGGTATTTTTTCGGTGTGTTCAAAATGTCAATTTGGGTTTTCCCGACCATTTTGTTATAAAATATGTCATAACGTCACATTGACAAAGTGTGTATTTTTCTTGGCTCGAATTTTGAAATTCTGAATCGTAGAGATGAGACGGGAATTCGCCTCGGGACGACGCCATTTCATTGAGTCCTGTGCAGCGGAAAATGGAGCTGTCGTCCGTCCATGCCATGATTAATTGACGTCCCTTGACATCATGATGTCTATCGAAAACTTTCTCCGCTGCTTTCACCCGGAGAAAGTCATCTTTGACTACCAAAAGCAGCAGTAGGAATTTCCCCACTCAATTCCAATTTTAAATTCTAATTACCTATTTCTCCCGTCTCTGCCTTTTCTAATCTCAAACCTTTCTAATTCAGGAAATTATGAGAAAATGTAATTAGTGGTATGCGAGCGGTCTTGTCTCAAAATTCCTTCAAATTAAGTGCCACTACTTAACGTCGAAATCAGATTAAGTGGCTAAAAGCATCTTCATTAAGTTTAATTAATGGATGAAGAAACCCTGTTAACTAATTGCAATTTCTGACCAACAAAACCATCAATTTGTAAAAAAATAATTGTGAAAACAATCATGCGTAAAAACAATTTCTTTGTGAAAACAAACATGTGTAAAGCTAATTTCTTTGTGAAAACAATCATTTTGTGAAATTTTCTCAGTGTAAAATTACGCAAATCTCCTGCAAGAGACAGACACTGCCAACATTTCTGTATTAGGCCGTAGGTTCAGGTGTGCATTTTTTTTTCAAAATTACTTTTCAGAAATTTTGAAAATTTCAAGTTCAAGCTTTACTCTCCAAAAACACGTGTAGTTTTTTTTAATCCGAAAGTTTTGAAAAGCCTTTTCTCATTTTTTAATCTACTTTCTTGAAAGATTGCTTTTTAGGACTTTTGAAAGGTTTCATTAGAAAAAGTTTCTTTTTGAAAAACATATGAAAAATTCCATGCGTCGTGATTTTCTCTCAATTCGTTACTAACTCTATAACCTTCCTTTTCTCGTGCCTGCTTTCTCATATTTCTTAAGAGGGCTCAGTTCCCGGGGGTTTAAAAATCCCGGGGAAATATTTTTTGAAAAACTAATTCAAAAATTTTGCCAAAAAAGCCTGTCCTAGAATAAGAGGATTTTTTCCTGCGACGGGCCTGTTTGGCTAGTCTGGACTGCATTAAATTTTTACTAGCAACCGAGCGCCCCTGCGCGGCAGTCTTCCTATTTTTTTTTCCAAAAAAATGGTTTGAAACAAAAAAAGGCGTGTTCTACCCCGCCTGCTTGTCACGCACTCACGATAAGAGCCTTCCGATTTTAGTATAATAAGATTTAAATGCCCATGCTATGGTGGGTGTGTGGGCACTGACTTACCCTGTTATTGATTGTTAAGGAAACCTGCAGAAGTCAACGTATAATTAGACGACCTTAGGTCCAATGAAGTGAGTCAAAATAAGCAAGTGGAGCTATGATGCTTGTGCCAAAAGCAGCGATTTCCGCCCTTCATTTGAATTTAATCCAAAGTGGCAAAGTGCGTCAGAAGGCGCTTGATGCATAAAACAGGAGATTAGAAGTGGAGCATGTCAATAATTAAGCGGATTAATAGAACTTGTCGAGATGAAGAGATAAAAGGGTTCGCTTTAGGGGTAAACTGAGACTTTGTAGGGGCACAGTGAGACTATGGAGGGGTAAAATGAGACTCTTTCCTCTTCAAATCACACAAACTAACGCTTTCAATTATTTTCACATCACACTCCAGGGAGAGGCAAAACGTTTAAAAATTTATCTCCAAAATTCAGTTTCCAGTAGAAGTTGTTCTAGTATGAAACTTGAAAAACTAGCCAAACAAAGCCTGGTACAGGACGGGAAATTCAAAATAACGTTAAATTATAATTAAAACAATTAATTATTCACAATCACAATTAACTATTAAATAATTCAAATTAAGCAATAGGTCGAGATCGTTGTCCGTTTTGATACGGGCATGTTTGGCTCTTTTTTTTTTTATAAATTTAGCAAAAAACTAGGATATGGTGAAAACAAATTTATGTAAAAATGCGGTTTTTAATAGTTTAAAATTTCGTGATTTTTCACTATGGATATGGATTCTTCTATGGATAACTGACACAATTTGTAGCTGAAAAAAAGTGAAATTTTTTCAAAAAAAAATTTGAAAAATGAAAGAAAAGTGACAATGATGAGACTCAGCATAGCATGAAACGCATCCTATGGATTTAAGCTCAAAGTTCAATCAATCACTTTTCGGTGCAATGAATTCTGAAGTTTCCTACTTGACACCTGCTTTCTCCCAAAGAGAAAAAATTTACTTTCACCGCGAAGTCTCCCCCTCAAAATCACAGGGTTTCGAAGTCCCCCCCCCCTCCCCGCCCCTTCTGCGAAATGAAACAAAAGGACCCAGAATCATAATTTGTTTTCTCCGTGTTCTCAAAACGAAATCTGTAGTTGTGTTGTTGTGGTTTTTCATGAACCACTTCGAAACTCTTCCCATGAATTTTTATGACGGAGAAAGCGACGGCTCAGCCGAAACTAAAACTTTTTTCACCTTCATTTCTTTTCTGAACATTTTCCAAAACTTTCTCTTTTCGAAAGGCATTACATCAGCGAAAGTGAAAGTCCTCCTGGAATTAAATGTGCCTCTCATTTCTCCCACTACTAAAACTTTACGAACTGGAAATAAGAAAAGTCGTCGGATAATAATACCGACAGAAAAACAGGGCTCCAATGTCACAATTAGACTATACAGCGACTTTTACCAACTTTCACCAACTTTCACCCACAGACTCAATTTTTTCCCAAAATGCATTTTTATCCGGAAACTCCGTCAAACTAATCAGAAAAAAAATGTAAATAATAAAAATATGACCCTCCGACTACTTTCTAATTTTGTAATTTCGAAAGTTTTGGACAATTAAATCGATTTTTGTCAGTTTCAGTGTTGTACAACATATGTATAGGAATTTGATATTCATAGCGTTTAGTTTTGTCAAAATTTTCCAAATTTGGAACGGGCTATGACTTTGTCTCGGACTGTACATTCCAAGAAGAAGAAAAAATGCAACATGAATTTTTGAGGTGTATTTTTTTCCGCAAAATTTGTCGTATAATTCTCCACAAGGAGAGAAAAGAGAAAGTTGTTTTGTGATTCCAAAGCAAGACTTTCTCCTGCTTTCTCTTGCATGATAAAAAGGAAGTTTTCCTCGTTTTGAGCCCTCTTTCTGTCTGGTAGTTATTATGGGAGATTAAATGGAAATCCAATTGGAACTTTAATCTTGAACCTGGTTTGCTTTCTCCTCCAAATTAATAAGATTGGACTTTCACAACATGAAAAACGTCTCAAAACAACTTTCTCTTACAAGGAGAAAGCATCCAACAAATGCCTCACAAGGACCAAAATGGCTTGATTATAATCTCCATTTACTTTCTAAGCCTCCCCTGTACCACACACAACTCCCAGAACAATCATAAATCCATTATAATCCAACTTTCCAATTAACTTGCCAATCATCAATCGCTTAAAAAAATTTATCGCTGGAAATCCGCTATCTCCTCAATCAATCGATAAATCGCTCGAAATCTACCTATCTCCTCAAACAATCATCTTACAAAACTACTAGAAATTAAAAATCTCCTCAATCAATCCTTTTGAAAATCACTCGAAATTCCAAAATCTCCTCAATCAATTCTTCAGAAAATCGCTGAATCACAAAATCTCCTTACTAAATCTCCTTTTTGCATAAATTACCAAAATTCCAAATCTAGTAAATGAATCGTTAAAAATTTTCAATAGAAAATTTTATCAAAATTTTCAATAGAAAATTTTATCAAAATTTTACACAATTTAAATTAAACATAAAGAATACGGGTAAAACTTAAAATTAAAAAAAAAATATATAAAAAATGGCAATGTTTCCTTTTTGAAATAAGTTTTGTTAAGATAAGTTTATAGTTGAAGAATTTGGGGAAATCGATTTTTCAGAAGTTTTTTTTTATTTTTTATAAGTTTGCGTTCTCGTAAAACTGTAAAATGTTCAAAATTGTTAGTATTACTCATAGCACTTGCTTATTTAACCCAGAAACAAGGGAATTGAAGACAAATTGATTATAATCAGCCTGATTTAAATCACAATCAATAACTTTCCCTTCATTTCCAAATCAGTGAGGAGAAAGTAAAGAGGAGAAAGCTGTAGTTGATTATGAAGTTTTGAAATCGAAGGGCTGGAAAAACAAGTTGTCAATCAGCAAGAAGACTTTCTTTATCCTTTCATTTCACTTTTTTGAAACAGGGCCGTCACTTCCTTCTGCCTCATGCTTTCACTTTGTGCTTTCACTTTGTGCTTTCACTTTTTCACTCCCTGCTGCTTTCTCCAGCCTCCACCTCCAATGACAGGCAATTTGCCTCCAGGAAAAAGTTATTTGAAATGGAGCGCCAATTCGAGCCCGCAAGGGTTTCGGAGAACAAAATCATTTTCTAAGAAATCATGCTCTGAAAAAATTCCCTTTTCTAAAAAAAAATCATATTCGCATGTTTGAGAGCCATGTTTCAAAAAAGGCTATTTTCGCTTTTGTTATGTTTTCCTTTCCCTTGCACACACGCAAATATCGTGAAGTCACCCAATTATAATAAAAAACTTTCATTTTAGAACAAAAGAAAATACGCTGCACACGACTCCCAAAAAACTCCCTCGAGCCACGTTAACCTTTCGTTCTCAAATGTGTGTTTTAAATTCTAAATTTCTATTTGAACGTTTTTTTTATACATCGACTGTTTTGCAATATTTGTCAATGCGGTTTCAGGACTTCAATATTTGCCCACTCAAGCCTAAAGTTAGCTGATTTTTTTTTAATTTAACAATATTTTTTAGAAATATAAAATGCTAAGATTAATGTTTCCGTTTTGTTTGAGTTATGCTGATTGCTCATAATTCTGTTTGAAATTTCCTTTCTAAATTATTTAGAACAAGAACAACAATTTGAGAGCGGATGTCCTTCGTGTTTTGAACGGGGCAAACAGTCGAGTCATTATAATTTTACTGTTGGTTGGTTTTAGAAATTGCGCCGTCAGAGTTGGAGGAAACGGTTCCAGATATGCCGTTAAATCAACCATTTCAAAAACCATTATTGATGTAACGAGTCGTAATGAGCAGAGCGCTTTTCCTTGAGTACGAAAACCTCTAGTTGTCTTCAAGCGGTGCTGTAGTAAGCGCTTTAAGCGCTTGATGGACCGCTTCCTCCAGTGATGGACAACTAATCTGTCCAAGTATCACATTACACACCAAAGTGAAAGCGGTTAAGTCCGCGGTGGAAGGACAAGGTGGAAAAGGGTAATTACCTGGCTTTACATTTCACCCACACCAACATTTGGGCAACGGGAAAAATTAACCCTAAACAAGGAACCATTACCCCGAAGTAACGCTAAAGTAACCGAAAAGTAATCCAAAAGTAACCCCAAAACAACCCCAAAATAACCCCAAAATACCCGTAACCTAAAATAACTGGAATGACTGAAAAAAAATCTAAAAAAAAAAAGTAAACTGAAATTGAAATGAAAATCTATAAAGAAAAAGGAAATTTCTAACAAGAATCTAAAAATCTAAACAAAATTTGAAAATATAAATAAATTCTGAAAATATATCTCAACATCGAAAAAGGAAAATAAGATCAAAACTCTTACAATCGAAAAGTTAGGATCTGAAGATTTAACAGAAATTCAGAAGTCTAAACAAATTCTGAAACTTGAAAAAAAATCTGAAAATCGAAAAAGGAAAATAAGAAAAAAAAATCTGAAAATCTAAAACGAAAAATCTGGAGATATAAGGAAAAATTCAAAAATCAAGAAACTTTCTTTTAAAAGCATTTAAATGAAAATCAGAAAAATTTCCCGTTCTTCAGCTACATCCCACTATTGAAAAAAATTGGTATCAAATCCTCAACTTTTCTTGATGGTACCCTTAAAAAATGAAGGCCAAGGGTGCCTTGGCATACCCTGCTTAATGGATACAGTGCCGGAAATTTGAGCTGCGGGTGACAAATGCTTGCGATGACTTTATCACCTCGAAACTGGGCGGAACCTACTCAGATATCATTTCTATAATGGCCAATCCAATTTCCTGTCCACCCCTTTCCAATCACATACACTCAACCACTGGCGGCATTTTCAAAAAAAAGAAAAAGTCCGTTTCAAAAAAACTGCGTTTTATAAAGCTCAGCTTTTCTTGAAATCCATTCCGGTAAGTGCTCCACCGAAAATCACAACATTACTAACTACACTTTTCTTTAAAAAAATTTTCTTTTCTTAGAAAAATTCTCATTTCTTTAAAAAAATTCTCATTTCTTTAAAAAAATTCTCTCTTCTTAAAAAAAAATCTCTTTTATTAAAAAAATTCTCTCTTCTTAAAAAAAATTCTCTTTTCTTAGAAAAATTCTCATTTCTTTAAAAAATTCTCTTTTCTTGAAAAATTGTCTTTTTTTTAAAAAAATTCTCTCTTGTTAAGAAAAATCTCATTTCTTAAAAGATTCCCTTTAAAAAAATTCTCTCTGCTTGAAAAATTCCCTTTTAAAAAAAATTCTCTCTTCTTTAAGATTTTTTTTCTTTTTTTTTAAATATTCTTTTTTCTTAGAAAAATTCTCATTTCTTAAAAAGGTACCTTTTCTTGTCTATAAAGTAATTTTTAAAGCGGGACTTTTCCAATATTTGGAAATGATTAGTTGTAGTAATTGGATATTTCCTCCTATCTCACAGCGCAGGCGCGTTTTCTTGGAGTTTTAGCTTAATTTGAAGAAAAAAAGTTCTTGAAATGGCTGACAGCTATTAAGACAAACAAAGTCTTGAGATTCACTTTGGAACAATTTTAGTTGCTTTCCTTTCTAAGTTCTTTGAAAAGTGAAAGTTTACTTTCCCCTTACTCTCCAACTTTCTCACTTTCACTCTAATCGCTTTACCTTTGAAAAGCATTACTCTTTTTTAAAACAGCCCCGCTGCATTTTCTTCTCAAACACTGTTCTAAACAGGGTCTAACGAAGGTCGACTTGCCCCATTACTCCAAAGGAAAGCATTTTATAGTGGTGCTTCACTGTTTACACCGGATGCAATTTTGTGAGACGGGCCTGAAAACCGTCTTGAAAGAATTTTTTCCCAAGGGCTCCCAAGCGTGGCCTTATTGGACATGACACCTATCAAAAGTAGTTTTCAAAAAAACTTAAGTTTTTTTAAGAAAAACTAAAAAGAAACTTAAAAAAAATCACCACCCTTGGGATCTTGTCTAATGGAGTGAAAGTAGAGTGAAAGCAGTTTTAAAAACATGGTTTAAATCCACGAATCTACTCTTTAAAAAATATGAGTTGAATTTTGATAAATTTAGATATAATGAAACAGAAAATAGTGAAAATGTGTCTTTTTGAATTCAAGTTTCAAAAACAAATAAAAAAAGGCTCTGTACATATTTCTGCCAGTATTGATCCCCTGTCAATGAGATAAAGTATTTGAGAGACGAGATAGAGTTGAGCGCCGTCAAAAGTCGTCAATTGAGCACAATTCAAGTTTGATCTTCTCTGAGTGCCCTTGTTCTAAGGAAAATGATGCTTTCAGAACGTGTACAATTTCAAAAAAGAAAGTTGGAGATGACAAGTGCAATTTTTTTGGGAAAAGTTTCATTTTTTTTTTCTAAAAAAAAGGGCCCCATAAAAATGGGTTGTAAGGGCTCTGGACCATAAAAAGAGAGAAATATAGGGCCCAGGCCCCTTCTATTATGCATGAGGAGATTTTTATTGGAGACAAGTTTTAAAAGTGTCACAAGCCTCTTTTGTACAGGCCGTTTCAAAAGTAGTGGCCGCTTTAAGCTGAAAAGCAGTGAGAAAAGGTGAAGCTTCTTTTTCTTATTGTAAGGGCTGTTTCTGATTGGTAGAAATTACTTTTGTGGCGGGTACTTTTGAAGAGATTGAATTACGACTCCCCCATCTCTCTTCCTTTTCCATTAAAGACAATTGCAGATTGCAGCCCTTCACAAGAGCCTTTTGTATATGGAAATTTGAACGAGTGCCAAATTATGCACACAGAATCGTAACAGTATTTGACAATAGTAAGTAATAAAAGTAAAGCTTTTAGGAAAGTACAGAGCATTCCATAAAGATTGTCAAATTCTGGAGTGAGAGAGGTTGTGTATAGTTTTTAGTTAATTGAAAATAAATTGTTGAATTTTTTTTTATTGTGTGAGCAAAAGAAGCCCGTACTGGGACAGACGGATCTGGATAATCCTCCTGTTCTTGGAAGGGCCTGTTTGACTAGTTTAAGTTATAATAATAGTTATCGTGCGGCTCAAGATAGTCAATGTGCAACTCATCATAGTCAATGTGCAACTCATCATAGTTAATGTGCAACTCATCATAGTCAATGTGCAACTCATCGTAGTCATGGTGCAACTCATCATAGTCAATGTGCAACTCATCATAGTCAATGTGCAACTCATCGTAGTCAATGTGCAACCCATCATACTTAATGTGCAACTCACGACAGTAAAAAATACGACTTTTATAAGTAGAACTTTTAACGAAATAGACAAAAAAAGCCGTGGCAGCACGGCAAAGCCCGTTCGGCTAAGGTTACCTAGCCAAACAAGCCAGGCATAGGACAGAGCCCTTACATAAGTGAATGAGCTTTTAGTCTGCCTCTTGAAACTATTATTCTCCCTTAAGGGCCACCCGCTTTGCTAAGCAAGACGTATTCGGTTGTTCCATGACGCACGTTATTCGACCCTTAACAAGTACCCATGGAAATAGGCATTTTAGTGTAAAGTAGTCGACGCAGTGATAGGACTGTCTACTTGACGAAAATCAATTTCAGCCAGTTTACTTTTAGCACTTGAACATTGACTTGAAACACTTTGTAGAAGTGTAGGAGCCCAAACTCGTGCTGAAGGGCCCTTGAAGGGACGGAGAAGGTACTTTCTCTCGCGAAAATAAATAATAAGCCTTTTACAATTAAGTTTCGAAATTAAGTTGCCTAATTTTGTTTTTGAAAACGAAATTTTAAAAAAAACAGTACTTTCTTGGTAGGAATGTACTTAAAAACAAATCATGCATTCATGCATTCATGCACTATGTGCTGATAGCCTGGACTAATGTGTTTTTGGAGTAAGAAAAAAATTGCACGGTAACAAGGCTTTGCTTTCACTTTTTTTTGCGTTTAGTCAACGGATGCTTTCTCCACATTTTCAAAAATTTTGAAAAAAGGACCATTTTGATGCTCGTAAGCTGAATAGTAGTGAAAGCTGTTGTCAATTAGGAAATATTGTAATTAGCTGGATTGCATCCAAGTCATTAGCATATTGGCCCTGTGCGCCACACTTGGTCGATTGTTTTAGAATTTGTTCAAAACGAAAATCTATGAGACATGATTCTAGAATTTAGTTTTTTAGACTTTTTTTAGTGCTATATGCTTTTAGTACTTTTAGTACTTTTTAGACTATTTTCTAGGCTTTTGTTTTAGGCTCTCTCTAAGTCACGTGACAATTGCTTCGTAAGTGAATGTAACTCTTTTGTTTCTGAAACTGATGATGATCCTGGGGAGCTGGGAATGAGAGAAAAGAAAGTTGGAGGCCCTTCGTGCTTCCCGCGCTTTCACTGCACAAATAATGAAGGGATCTTGGGAAGGGTCCTTTAATTATTTAAGCCATTAGGCCCTTGGAGGGAGCAGATGGAGGGACACAAAGGACTTTCTCCGAGAGAAAGCATTTGCCACAGGACCAGACTTCCTTTGATTGGGCGAGTGACGGAAAGTCCTTTAGAAAAAAGTTTAACAGGGAAACCAGGACTTTTTTGGCAGGGCCCTTAATCCAGTCGTTTCAATTCAGGCGAGTGGCGGAGGATTTGAGGTTGAGACTTTTCTAAAGGGCCCTTCCTCAAGTGCCCCTTAGCAACCGTCTTTACACGCGTATGCGAGGAAGTGGAATTCAAGGGCCTTGAAAATAGGGCCGAAATGGAAGTGCGGACGACTTTCAAGTGCAATTTGAATGCAAGTCAATATTCGATTTTCTAGAATCTCCATCTAAACGTTTTGAACATCGATCTTCCGTAAGCCGGAAGGCTTGTGTAAGAAAGCGACATTTTTTAGAAATTTTTTTTTTAGATTTTTTCAAAAAGGTGATTTTACAAAAACAACATGCAGTTTTTCAAGTTTTTTAGAAACGATAATTAAAAAAAGAACAAGAACCTTTTTTGAAAAATGAACTTACGAAATTTATAAAATTCCTAAACTGGCAAAATTTTAAGGAATGTTTTTTTTTTCATAAATTAGTAAGTATAGAAAAAAAAATCTGTTTGAAATTTCTTTTTTTTTGTAAAATGTACAGTGAGTTTCTTCATGATCGTAAAGTGACAAAGTGAACGTATACTGGACTACTTTCATAATTATGATTTCAAGAATTAGCTATTTTTTCTTCTTCTTTTTTTAATTTTTTTGAATCGTAATTAGTCGTAGAGCACTCATTATTTTCCCACTGCCTTTGATAAATGTGTGGATTTGGGAAAAGAGGAAATGGCGTGTGAAAAGTTCGTTTTCCCATTAATTCCCTTGATTGATTTTTATTACCATAAAATTCTCACGCTCTGATCCAGAAAACAACTTTCACAATCAAAAGGATTAATTCAAAACTTTCTCCAGCACCTCGTAAAAGTAGCGCCGAAGTGCTAACTTTAAAATTTTTTTTAAAAAATTCAAACAGTGTTTAGAACACAATTTAGAAATTCAGCCTTGTTGTAATTTTTGCCAACTTTATTTAACTTTGTGATTTTTTTTAATTTAGATGAATCGATGTTACGTTGAGTAACAATGTGATTTTTAGTCCTTTATAAAAACTCCATTCTTCTAAACTTTCACTATGGCTTGACAAATCTTGCGAAACAAAATCGGAAGACTTAAGGAACACATGTACAGAGAGAATAAAAAAAACGTTTTCAAGTTTTCATTTCCAGTTTTCTAAAAGAGAAGCACATGGAAGGGTTAACGATGCAACACAATACACATGAAACATGATGCTCATACATGATTACACATGAAACATGATATGATGTAAAGTTTGAAATGTTGCAATTTCGAAGGTAGAAAACATGCGTTATCGGGAAAAGCAACAACTTATGAAACGCTCTGTACATAAAGTGATCAGTAATCAATCAGAGCTGGTAAGTAGTTTGGAAGAGGAGCAGCTCGCTGTCCGGGAGAAGGCCCTGTTCAGAACAAGATCCTAACCTAATCTCTGCCAGTGAGACATGGATGCTGGAGAAAGTGCTGGAGAAAGTAAGCAAAAATTCTGGAGAAAGTACAAAAAGTGCTGGAGAAAGTGCGGGAAAGTTTGTTTTGTGGAAGTGTCGAACAAGGGCCCTCCCTCCTTCCTGTCAGTCTCCCTCCAAAATCAATCCATTCCTGTCTCCATTACAAGGAGGGAGGGAAGGCCCTCTTTTAATTAATCACTCAAAGACTATTGACACATGTCAAGGGCTCCCCCAATTCCTGTGATGTGACTATGGGCCCTTTATAAATACCTAATTTACGTCTTTCTTCTTCCTTTTGGCAAAAGTGCTGACCCTGACTCCTTACCCCCTGCCAACGAAGGGTGCTTCTAGGGAAAATGAATAAAGTAAATTCGTGCTTTCTTTTCGAAAACTGTCCTGGAGAAAGCAGAAAGTGAATTATTTATGCTTCACGGAGAAAGTGGCAGGCGAAGTCCCCTTAGAAACCTCTTGTCTATTTCAACACATTTTTTTTTTTTTTTTTTTTTTTCAACACATATTTTAGAAATAAGTGGCACTTTATTTGGCTCTATTCAATTTTTTTGAAAAATAAATTTTTGAAAAAGTATTTTGATTACAAAATTGGAACTACTTCGAAATCTAACAATTTTTTATAACCAAACATGCCATTCTAGGACGGATAGGCCCTTAGTGGGCAGTAATTTTGGAAAATCTCCCTTAAAGGGCCTCATCTTCAGTGTTTTTTGGTGGGTACTTCTAAATTGCCTTTTTGAGAACAGTGGGCGGGCCTACAAAAACTTGATTGAAGCATGTTCATCGCCGCACATTGGCACATTTACATGTCAAAAATGGCCGCTTTTAATGTGACTAGAAATTACTCAATGAATATAAATTGAAAATATTGTCAGGAGAAAGCAAATCAATGAGCATAACTTTCTCCTCCAAATTTTCCTTCGAAGTGACATTTCCAAAACGTTAATTAGAAAGTTACATTATAAAAGTTGTTGTTATTGTGTGTGCTATTGAGTTCATGTTATTGGATTTTCACCTTTCTCTTAAATAATTGCAATTAAAATGTCAAATTCGTACGAAATCAGTGTAAATTTCAACAACAAGGGTATTGATCTATGAGAGGTTGGATGTGTCCAACTACGCATTTCTGGAGCGCTCTGTACATTTGGAGAAAGCATAAATTATAAATGAAGTTTTGGGTAAGTGCGGTCACCAAAGAGGGAATGGCGTTGTGAGTGGATGATAACAATGAATGATGACAACATTTGGCTTTGCACACTCGTCGCCACCTCATCGATTTCCAACTTATTTATTTAGAGAAATCGAAAATATTTGCTTTTCTAAAAAAAACGACCATTTTCTAAACAAGCTTTCACTGTCCATACAAACGCTGTTTCCAGCACTTGAGACAAGAACAAATAGGGTTCCAATTTGGAAGAATATCGCTGAACGCTTTCGAGAGGAGAAAGCGGCAGCGAGAGGAACAATCAATCTGAATTTAAAGGTTACCGCCATTTTTATCATTCGGTAGAACAGAGCAGGAGCGGTTTGTTTGAATTTTAAATTAAAGCTACTTTTCTTGTTCAGAACAAACTAAGAAAAAAGAGAAAGCAACAGAACAGGCATTTTTTTCTTCCAACTTTTACTCCCATGTCCGAGAAAGGGTTACATCGAAAAATAATGATTTCAAACCAAATTGAAAAATTGAAACTGAAACGTTCATTTTTTAAAGCAATTTGGAAAATACTGTCAATTTTTTATTTTCGATTTTTTTTTTTAATTTTATTTAGAAAGCATAACAATAAGCCTGTCCAAAAAAGGAAGGAAATTACGAAAATAAGATTGAATTTACTTGACATTCAATAATTCAATAATATTCAATTTTATTTTGATTAAAATTTAAAAAAATCGAAACATTTCAAAAATCAATAAAAAAAAATGTTCTAGAAAATTGAATTTTACCTTTAGATGCCCTCAATCGTCCTAATTAAGACTTGTTAGGCTAGTCACACGCTAAAATTCCATCATTGCTTATCTCGATCAGTTACAGTTTAAAGTAAGGTTAATTAAAGTCTGAAATTAACCTTAAATTAACCTTAAATTAACCATTAACTTGTTAGCCTATAATGAAATGTGTATAATTAGCCTTTGGGTAATAATGAACTGAAACATGAGAATTCAATTAGGCAACATTTTGAGCAGAATTTGATGAATCAAAAATGGAAGATATTACCAATCATTTTCAAAATCCACAAGAAAAGACAATTTCAAAAATCTATTTTAGAAATAATTTTTTGACAGTTTGGACTTAAGTGGAACGAGAACCATAATGGAGAAAAACCGTGAATTTGAAATCCACGGTTCCACGACTTAGGCCTCCTCGTTCCACGGTTTTCGTCGTGAAAGCTTGTTATCGACAAATAAAAGAGGGCTTTTGACAAGCTCTGCGGCCACTTCGTTACCTTCCATGAACAAAAATTTAGCTGGAACTGTGACATGTGACAAACACGTCAGTTAAAAGGAAGAGGCTCTACTGATTACTGAAAACATGGATTTTGGCAAATGTGGCTCGAATCCGGAGAAAGTGCGCCGCATATTCATCACAACCGCCACAACCGCCCACCATAGGCATTCTCTCCCTTATTTTCCAAAGTACTTACCTCGGCCCTTTGGCTTTTTTAGAAAAAACAAGTTTTTCAATGAAAAAACGGAGAGAGAAAGTCAAAGAGAAAATATTTTGGGAGAAAACAGCTTTTAGAAACAAGTCAAAGTTGGGATAGAGAAAACCTCAAAAGATTTCTATTGGGGGAAAAGGAAAACTTGCAGAAAAACGTAACCTGCAGAAAAAAAACGCAACCTGCAAAAAAAACGCAACCTGCAAAAAACGTAACCTGCAGAAAAAAAACGTTGCAGGAAGAGCACTACTACCGTGGATTGCCTGATTGAAAACGGAAATTATTCTATTTTGGAAATAATTTGGGCCCTCCAACTGCTTTTCCTTTATGACGTGCTTTCACTTTCCTTTCATTTACTTTCACCGAGAGAAAGCAGGCTTATTTCTAATGAAAGGGATTTTGGTTTTTGGTAAATTGGAGAAAGTAAGGGTTGCGCAAACAGTTTTAGGTTTTGGTCAATAATCTAATCATGATTGGGCTTTACATGGGGGGAAGATAAGGCCGAAAATCCGACTACAAGCCTTAAACCTAACAGAAACCTAAACCTAAACCTAACCCTAAATTTTAGGCCCTAAAACCCACTTCATTGATTTTGGTTTCGTGCCATGTAAGCGTTTGGGATTCAGCTCGAGTCTCATCAATTAACTCTCCACTTGTCTCTCCATAATGAACAAGGCTAAATGATCCATAAAATCCAAAAAGTTGCGCTGCAAAAAAAAAACGCTGGAAGCGTTCCGAGCGTTTTTTTTGAAGCGATTTAACCACAAAATGATTATAAGAATCATTATACTAAACCTAAACCTCAACAAACGAAGAATCGTGAATTAATCAGTTAATTAACCAATTAAAATAATGGATGAAAACAACGTTCGACAACGGGAAGCTGACCATTAAAATAATTTCTTCTATTAGCAAAGACTCTTTCTTTTAAAAACAAAACTTTCTCTTTTTTTAAAAGTCGTTTAAACTTTTGGACAACCGTTCAAACAAGCATCAAAAATTGTGTTTTGAAAAAGACGTGCTGTTCAAATTACTGTTTGAACAAGTTTTCATTTCGTGTAATAACATTTTTTTTAAATCCCGTTTTTCAAAAAACTAGTGGTGGGCTAACCAGAAGTGTTGTTTAGAAAATCTATGAAACTACAATTCTTATTGTTAAGAACGAAACTACGTGTTACTGTCGAGTTTTGCGGTCGTGTGTTCTGTGTTCAAGACATTTAGCACTATATAGTTCAAAATTTTAAAGTTTTCAAAAGTTAAAAAAGATGATTGTGTTTTCAAAATTGATTTTTCTAAATTTGTCTTTCGCGTACTGATGACTAATCCCAATTTGGTGTCGATATCAAGAAATTGCTTTCACTTTTTTTCCGCTACCTTTGCTACTTTCACGCCTACCAATTTTCACCTAAAATTTGATTTAGAAAATTTTCACCTGAATTTTTATTTTTTTTTAAAAATTTCCCACCTGAAATTTGATTTGCATGAGAGCATAAGCTCTTACCTGTCCTTCTCTCCCGTGGCGGTCTTTTTACGAGCAAACAGCATCCTCCTAAGGGCCCTTCCCCTTCGACTCAAATTTTCCAAAATCTCCGTCTCGAACTTTCCCCAAATCACTTTCACGATCACCAACGAGGTGAAAACTGTGTCAAATTTTGACAAGGTTGAAAAGCGGTCAGAATGTTCCGGAGAAAGTCACTTTCTCCAAAGTTACTTTCACTTTGTCAAAGTCACGAATCCCACAAGAAAAAGTTAGCAAAGCGGATTAAATTCTGTGACAAGTCATAACTCCACCTCTTTCTTGATAATATTTTGTCAAAAAATGACGTTTTTGTAATTTATGAAGAAAAAAAAACGTTTTCGTTTTTTCAGGACAAAACGGATTTTCTTACTTTCTAAATTTGTACTTTCACTATATACCCTATTTTATTTGAAAGTGACCTAATTTCAGCAGAGAAAGCCTAAAACGGAAAAACGGGGGGTAACTGAAACGTGTAGAATAATTATTGCGCTTTCAAAGATCCTCCATTAGTGTCTCAGTTGCAGAGGGAAGATGAGCAGGTTCAATTTCTAAAAAAACGTAGTTTTTCTAAACGTCGTTCTTTTGCGTTGTGAAAGGTTTTCGGACAACATTGGAAGTCAACACTCGCTGGAGAAAACGTGCTGGAACTTTCTCCAGGAATTTTCTTTGTAATGTTACTAAAGCACCAAAATCACCCTCAATCCCTTCTTCGCACTGCAGACGCTCGAGCCTCACTACACGCTGCTTCCCTTGAAGGCGCCTTGAGAAGGGTCCAAATAAGTTTCGATTCTGCTGTGAATGATGCGCATGTGAATGGGACTTTCCCCTGGTCGCCCACTCGCTTCCACAAAGAAACTTTCTCCACCTGACCAACAGTCGCTAACCCACTTTCACTCACTTTTCGCTTCCCGGCACTTAGCCTTAAGGGCACGGTTAACCCTAGGGTTAACCTCCCATAACCTAACAACAGCCTAACAATGGTTTTCGAGGGTACAGAGCCTTTTTAGTGTTTCGAACCAAAAGAGAAAGTCCAAAAATTTCGACCAACTAAAACCATGCTTCCAGGAAAATGTTAAAAATTGACAATTTCCACCACCACGGATCATTTCTACGGTCATACAACGCGCTGTCTGCATGTGTTTTTTTTTAGATTTTAATCACAGTTTTATTCAACAAAGGTATTGACTTTCTCGGACTTTCTTTTTTTTGTACGGCACTTAATAAACGCTCTGTATTACTTAACTTCGGAAACCAGTTATATAATAAAAATAAAATATAATTCATAAAATATAATTAATAACAAAAATTCCGGTCACGTGATAGCAGGCTTGTAAAAGATCTGTTTTGTTTAGTTAAAGCTAAATCACAAAACATTAGATTAATTTTTATTAATAAATTTAGGGAATTTTTTTTAATATGTGAACTCTTATGTTTGTTTGTTTGTTATTGATGTGTTTTTGAGTTGCAGAGAATGAATGAAACCGAGTGAATCTCGACTGATTAAAATCGGCGCACACCTCTGCCCTGACCTTCTGCAACGGCGAAGGATTTTGGCTCATCAACTCAACCCTTCCCTTCGTCCAGCACTTGAAGATAAGTTTGTGAAGGGGTCCCTTAATGGGACTTCCCTTCTTGCAGACTTAGGTTTTAAGCCAGACGACCCCAACCTTACTTTCACTTTCTCCACTTTCACTAAAACTTTCTCCAAAACCCTCCCAAAGGAGACAGGAATGAAAGCAAGGAAATATTTAGCTCCGCATCTTTCACATTCCGCCCGTAGCACACACCGCATTTGAATTTCATGTCACTCCCGCCTTCGTGTTTTCACTTCCAATTAACACGCATTCTACTCAATTACTCACGGTGCTCTTCAAAATGGCATTTTACTCAATTACTCACTGTTACTCATCAAAATAAAACCGATTCTCGGCGGCCGAATGTCATCATTTAAAACAAAATTACAGAATTTTGAAAATTTCAAGGTTATTTAGGAAACTTTCCAATTTTGCTTTCTCTTTTTTATTTTAAAAAACAAACAACAGTATTTTTGGCTAGCACTCAAAAGCTCCAGAGAAAGACTATTGAGCTCTAAGAAAGCCATGGAAGAATAGGTAGGCCCTTGAGGGTCGATATTTTCCTTGAAATAAAGGAGCCCTTGGAGGGCCAAGTCTGGCTAGTTTGGCTCATTCAGTTTGAGAATTCCTCAGCTGGAAATTGACCGGAGAGGTTGTAATTGCAGAAAAAGGGGCCCATGAAGGATTTTGAGGCCCTGCAGGAATGAAGGGCTCATGGGGCCTTGAGGCCACGCCCCTTTTAAGTGTGAAAAGAGTAAATTTGGAGGGCTTGTAAGATTAGGGCCTCGACTTAGGGAATAGGTGTAAGTTGATGAGAGCATAATCAGGGAGGGCTTTGGAAGAGAAAGTTTGCAAAAAGCTTTCTCCAACTTTCTCCCGGTGAAAGTGCTCTGCATTCTGCACACTGTCTCCCAGGGCACTCCAGGCACTTTCTCCAACAGTAAAATCCAAGATCAACCTACAAATCGACGCTTGTTCGGAATTTTTAAATTCCGTAAACTTACCTAGCGCTAAATAACGTTTCCAGGAAAAATAATACAATTTTCAATAATAACATTACGACAAAAAAATTTAACAACTCTGTACTTTATTTTTATAACAAAACATTAAAAACTGTTGAAACTGATATTACTTTCACTTTTAGGTTTTTTTTTTTTGCATCATTAAAAGTTTGTTTCGTTTGAACATTGTTGTTCGGAATTAAAGTTGGAATTTAAAAAAAAAAAAAATTTCAAATTTTCGTTAATTTACCGTTTACTTAAGACTTAATTTATGTAAAAGTAATTAAAGTTTTTAAACATCTTTTTAATTGTTCCCATTTTACCGCTATTAGTTTTTCAAAAAGTTTTTCTGCCAAGGTCGGTTTTTAGAGTTGGTGAAAGTTCGACGAAGTTTTCATTTTGAAAGTGAAAGTTTTTGGATTTTTCGCCGCGCAATATTCTGCTGGAGAAAGCTGCATTTAAGTTGCAAGAGCATCAAATTTTTAGAACCTGGGCTTTTGCGAGAGTTCTGCTTCGTTTACTTTGTGTCTAAATAGCTAATTAGCCTCAATTCTTCATCCACTCAGGTTTTCTCTCGCTCCGTTGGCTCCGAATTAAGGGCCCCTTGCATATTCTGAAAATGAAGGGGCCTAGGGGCCCTTAAAATGGCCCTTGTTCAAAATATTGTGATTCAAAAGTCATTAATTTATGCCCTCAGAGCCTACGCTCTCACAACAAAGTGCAAGGAAAGTGAAGCAGAAGGTGAAAGTCAAAGTGGAATCATAGTGAATTTATTTTCGGCAGAAGAAGAATGTCGTCAAGGAAAGTAAGATCGTGATGGAGCTCATGGTGGCTCTGAACCCACCGCTTTTTGGTGGTGGCTCAGAAACGTCCTCTGGAATCCTTCCAGCGTTTTTGCAGTGCTTGGAGTACGGGCCTATGCAGGCAGCATAAGCGATGGTGAAAGCCACGTGGGTCTGCTCATGGACTCCCGGAATGAGGTGGGCCATTGGACCTATTTTTAAAAAAATTTCAAATTTTAAAAATTTCGCAATCCAAAAATTTTAAAAATTTTGATTTTCAAAATTTGACTTTTTGAAAAATATTACCATTTGCAAATACAGGTACATCCTCTCCACCGTGGGTCTCGTCCTTTGCCCAGAACCCGGCAAAGTGTGGCGCAGTTCTATTGGGCTCCAGCTAGAAATGATGATTGAAATTAAATCACAGGGCCCTCAAAGAGCTTTAGGCGGCCCTTAAATATTAAGTGCCCTGGGCCCTTACGCCTGTTAAATTCCGAAAGGTATGCGTGGTTCCGGAGGCGTTGACGGTGGCGCTCAACTCTTCGGCACTGAGGTTGAGTCGATGGTAGGAGTAGCTGGGACCGTTGATGTAGGACAGAGTTTCGTAGTGGTAGCCTTCTGGTGTCGTGTCACCGAGTCCTGCAATTAATTTGCATAATTTCGAGTTACCGGCCCCTTGACTCAAGAGAAGGGAAGGCGAAAAGCCTCGAAATAGTGTTCATTTGCAGGTTTTAAGCGATAGGGTACTTAATTTGGTCTACAAAAATCTACGAAAGCAGAAGCAGCCTTGGTAAGGGAAATTACGCTGAGAAGTAACGACTATTATAATAGCCGTATTTTAGGCCTTTTGCTTTGAAAGTATTTTAAATTCTGGTCCCTTGAAAAAATATGCGACAATTATCATAAAAAGTATAAATTTTGCGAAATTCAAATTGATTTTTTCAATTTTCTTCACATAATTTTTATGAAGGTCAAGTCCGTCCAGATCCAACTTCAGATTTTCGATTTACGCTGAAAATACTACCCAATTTTAAGGATGATGAGGCCCTTAATTCTTAAGGGGTCAATATTAAAGTGTCATACCTTAAGGGCCTTGTCATCCTAAGTCATAGCTTTATCTAATTCAATACTACTGACACGAGGACTCATTTGAACATCAAGAATCATGACATGACACCGACACCAGGTGAGAAGGACAATTTAGTCGAAAGTTTGACCAATTTAAACAAAGGTCGACAAATTTAGTCAAAATCGGAATTTTTAGTCAACGTAAAAAAAAATTAGTCAAGAGTCGACAAATTTTGTCAAAAGTCGACAAATTTAGTCAAAGTTCTACCAGTCTAAATAAAAGTCGACAAATTTAGTAAAAAAATGCAATCTTAGTCAAAGTCAATAAATTTAGTAAAAAGTCGACAAATTTGGTAAAAATTGACTAATCTAGTCAAAATTCGACAATTTTAGTCAACAAGCGACAACCGTACCTGTAATTGGATTTCCCCGAAGTGGGTAACCATTGACGACAAACGCATGTGAGTGGTCGGCCGTGACAATGACAAGGGTCTCCTTGTCGTCAGTCATCTCAAGGGCCTTGGCCACGGCCTTGTCAAATGCAACCACCTCCTCCATGGCCACCGCCGCCAGATTCGCATGATGAGCATGATCTATTCTAATAGAGGAGAAAGTAGGAGCTTTTCATTAGCAACTTCCGTCCCCCGTCCCCTCTTTCCTCCCCCGGAGTCAGAACCGTGCACCGTTCGCAGCGGTGCAGCGTCCGATAATCAATAGTTGTCTGGATTAATTGAAAATGTCAACTTACCTTCCGCCTTCTACCTGCGGGAATTCAATTAATTTTAGTTTCTTAGCCCTACAAAAGATCACGGCGGAGGCCTTACAATGAGCACAAAACCGCGGCCGTTCCTTTTGAGCACGTCGATCGCCTTGGTCGTCATCTCCTCCAAACTCGGCTCATTGGTCCGCTCCTTGTCGTAAGGCAAGTTTGAGGGAGCGAAGGTCCCTGAATTCAAAAAAGTGGTTTTGGCGGGAAAGTTTGAATTTTCATTTTTATGGCGCCATTTACCCAGGAGATAGTCGACGGAGTGGTCAACGGTTAGGAGGGACTTCCGGTCATTGACATACTTGAACTTCCGGCTCTGATTTCCTTGGAAGTTCATCCACTCGTAAATTAAGTCACGCCCATCACCGCGGAAGCACAGTCCCGAGTCGTTAAGGGCCAGCGAAGGTCTAAGGGTCTGTTCACCCCCGCCGAGGATGACCTTAAATGGGGTCAAAGGTCAAGAGAGGTCAACGAAAAAGGATCAAAAATTGTTGGAAAGCGATAGCTGGAGAAAGCAATTTTCTGGAGCAAATGCTCCAAAATTCTCAAAAACGTCAGGTCAATGACCTTCGGAAACTGACACAAAGGTCGATGACCCTTCGAGCTTTTTATCTTAAAGGGTCACCGTCCATCAGCGCAAGGAGAAAAAAAGTTTTGGAGAGAAAGCTGGAGAAATCATATTTAATGTGCCAGAATCGCAATTTGGTTTTGAAGGCCAATGACCTCCGGGAATCAATTAAAAGGTTATTGACCCTTTTAATTAGCATGGATGGTCCTAAATGATCAATACTGATTAAATACAGAGCATTTTTTTAGAATCGTAAATTTTTTCTTACGTTAATGTTTTTGCCGGGTTCGTCTTCGATGAGTTGGAGGGAGATGTCCTTGCAGCCCTTGCGCTGTTCCTCTGGAATCTTGGTGTCACACTCCCAGTCACGGTGTGCACTGTGGGCATACGCCGCGGCGGGCGTGGCATGTGACAGGCGAGTGGTCGTAACGACACCTAGAGGAGTCATTGCCCTTAATTACGACATAATTGGCCATTCCAGCCACACACGTTCACACCCTCTCTTTCCTTAAGTACTACTCTGATTCCCTTCACGGTGTCCCTTAGATAACTTCATCTCTGTTAAGGGCCCTCTAACTCACATTTGATCTCAAGGACCCCTAATCGGAGCACTTCAACGTTTAACACCAACGATTCAGCTAAGATTTCACTGTTTGTCGATTTTGAAAAATCGACAAAGCCAAAAGAGCCCGTCTCCGTACAAAAGGCCTTTGCCTTGACTTTGAAAAATCTAGGTTTTCTAAGCCAAAATTGAAGTTTTTTAATTAAAATTTTGACTTTGGAAACTGGAAAATTTTGAAACTTGAAAATTTTGGGTACCAGATCAGGTACCTGTCTTCAAAAATACTGTTGTTTCAAACTTATGAAGAATCGACAAAACATGCTTCAATTGAAATTTTGTTTCAAGTAAAATTTTAAAAATAAAAAATTGCGGGTACCAAATCTGGTACCCGTGTCAATTTCTAGGCCTGGTCGGACTATTTTACCTTATCATGGTGTCATGCTTGGGTTATTTAAAAAAAACCGTTCGTTACCGGTAGCTTTCCCGGCGTCAATGGCCCATGAAATGATGTTGTCGAGGCGGGCCTTGGCCTCGACGTCGGTGCGGCAGACGTTGAAGGTGGCCGTGGCGTCGAGGCCCACGGTGTAGAAGTTGGCCTTGACACCGCTGAAGAGAGCCGTCGCCGTGGCGGCCGAGTCAGGCACTTGGCGGTCCACGTTGTACGTCTGGAAATATGCAAATGAGGTATAGAAAACGCCATGTTCTACAACGAGCTAAAGGAGCTCGAGAGCTAATCCTTCTTAGTCAGCGGGAAAATGATTGATGACTTTTGGGCTTTGGGCTTGTTCTCTTAGGCTTTTAGAAACTGTACATACTACAGCGATTGGAGCGAAAAAATCAGCGATTTGAGCACAAAAATTCACAAGCTATGTTTACAAAAACAGCGCTTTGTAAAGACGAATGAATGTAAACTCGCCCTTGTGTTTTTGTCAGGTCGGTGACCTACACAAATCCAAGTTTAAAAAAAAATTTAATAGTTAAAATTTTATTAAAATTCGAATAAATTTTACTGAAATTTTTAGAAAAAATTACGCAAAGGAGAAAGTGGGCTACAAAATTCTACAAATGGCTTTATTCTTCAATCAAAAGCGATTTTTGTCATCAAATTCTGAGAAAATCAGCGATTCATTATTCTTCAATCAAAGTCTTGTTTTTTTCATCAACTTCTGAGAAATTCAGCCCCGTTTATTTGTTCTTTTATTGCAGCGATTTGTGTCTGATTTTGAGAATTTCAGCGAAAACACAAAATTTAAGCGTTCTTGCCGATACTTAGCTTAGTTTGAGCAAGTTATAATATTAAAATTTAGTATTTACTGATGTTTAGAAGTGGGAAGCATAAGGGGTCAACGGTTAGGTTAACGTGGTTAGCAATTAAGTTAATAGGATTAACAATTAGGTTAACGTGGTTAACAATTAGGTTAATAGGGTTAACAGAGAGGTTAATTTTCCAAATCTCTTCATTCTGTTCCAGTCCCAAAAACCCAAGTAATTTTATTGACTGTCCTTTGCCACTGCATTTGGCAACTTGGCTTTTTCCCCTTGCAAAATGCCTATCCATGCCAAATGAGACGTGCTAAATAATAAATGTGTGCCAAATAAGGCTATTTCCAGCGTTCCTGGAAACGCTGGAAACGGAGGAAGGGGAGTGGGGGAGGGCTTTCGAAGTGGTTTAAACATTATTAAACAACGTTGTTTAACAACGTTGTTTAACTTAACCAAGCCAACTAAACTTTGTTTAACTGTTTCCAGATGCCAAACTTTTTATTGTTCATCAGCGATTATTTGGAATCAGCGTTTTGAATCTAGCAAGCGGAAATTTCAATTAAAAACTTAACAATGCCACTTATTTAGCACTTATTGGAAGAATTTAAGTGTCAAAATTGACGAAAGAATGATAAGTCATTTTACAATTCAGAGACACGCGCACCAACTTTTGACAAAAGGGAAATGTCAGAATTTGAATATTTATGTGAACTTATTTTGCATGGACAAGAGCGCTGGAAGCGATAACGATGTGCGATTCAATAAATTGGTTAAGCGCTGTAAACGCTGCAGTGTTATTGTAATTTGTAAACGCTGTTCAGCGTTTTCAATTGTTAAGCAAAAACGAATTCTATTTATTTTGCAATTTCCCGCTGAATTGATTTCAATTGTAGTCACCGTTAGCGGAATTACTATGTATTAGAAGAATTCCACACATAAATGCATTATTGAAATGTACAGAGACTTTCAAAAGAAAGTTGAGAAGGATAACTGAAGGAGAAAGTTCTAGAGCAGAATCTTCAGAAATAGAAAGCAGTTATGAAGCTGAAACCTGTCATCATTCGAGTTCATGTGTAACATGGCGTTTTAGAATAATCATGGATCGAATCGAGGGGTCGCTTTCACTGCTTTGACATTTCACTGTCTACTTGAGAGAGAAAGTCTCTGTATTTTATGGAACCGAAAGTATGTCACGGTTTCTCTCAAATCGAGTCGTAGCTTTCGCTTCCATCACAAGACAAAACTGGCATTTTTGTTCAAGCTCATTTATGAAAGGCTCTGTACTTGAGAGCCATGATATAATGAATCTAAATTGAACCAATCGTGCGTGAAGAGGTTGATCTAGGGTATCTTGGGATTTCCACAAATCAGCGACTGCTTTTCTTCCCAAGAAAAAATGCCATCACTTTTCATTGTAAGTACCACTGCTACTTTTGAATGTCTCTGTACATAGCAAAAATCGAACTTTAACCAATGGGATCTAACGTGGGAACTCTCTCCTTTGAATATGAAGTGGATTACTCGAAATTGAGCTATATCACTTTCTTCGAACGAAAGAAATAATTCTGTTTTTCAGTACTCATGAAAGTCTCTGTACTTTATGAGAATAATTACAACCAAAATCTACTCTAAATCAATCTGAGCTCGAACGTTGAGTATTTGTTAATCGCTGATTATTTTATTATATCTTTCGATTTCCACTAATCAGCGATCGCTTTCTCCATAAGAAAACCCAAAATTTCACTTTGACGCGCTAGCACACCTGATAGCCATTAGACAATGATATACGTCAATGGAAGCCTTCTCTTTTGAGTTATCAAGTAAGATTGAGCTCCTGCTTTCTCCGCAAGAACCATCTTTTTCAATTTTTCAGCTGTACTTAGGAAAGGCTCTGTACATGATGGAATAGTTGAGATTTAAGAAAAAAAAAGTTCCCATGACATTTCTGTTGGAGACAAGGGGAAGTGTCATGGAGAAAGGATTTAGGAGACAGGATCCCAGCATTCCGTGGGATTTATTCAGTCTCCCCTGCATAAACGGGGAAGAAGTCCATCCTTATCCCATTCACCCGCCCCACCCCCGTCCCAAACCCCCCTCCCCCGCCCCCATGGGGACTCTCTGGGAGAAAGTCCTCCACCCCCCTCCCCCGCCCCCACGGGGGCTTTCTCCTGGGTTAACATACATCCCTACGTGAGCTCATTCTCTGTGTCGACCGAATAAAGTTACTCCTTTCACTTGCTGCATAATAAGGCCAAATCCAGCCTCAATCTCAAACACTTACTCCAAAAAAAAAAAGCTTCACGAAAAAAAAAAGTTTCACAAAAAAAAGCTTTACGAAAAAAAAGCTTTCGAAAAGAAAAGCTTTTCTCTCTGTCACCACTTTCACTCCGCTTCAAAAGGCATAATTCAGGGAAATTGCGGGGTCAAACAAATTCGACTTTCCAAATTTCAATTTTTAAAAAACTCGTCGAATAACATTCTCCAAATTTCAGTTTTTATTAAAAAACACGTCCAATGACTTTTTCCAAATTTCAATTAAAAAAAAAAACTCATCCAATATCTTTCTCCAAATTTTAATTTTTTAAAACACTCGTCCAATAACTTTCTCCAAATTTCAATTTCCGTAGCAAAATAACATATGAAATAACTTTCTCCCAAATTTCAATGTCTAGCAGCATAACACGTTCATGGCTTTCTATAGTGGTGAAAGTATGCGCAAATAAACCAGGAATGAAGTGAAAATTGTGTGGAATTCCTGAGGCCCCGGAGTGAAAAGTGGGTGAAAGTTGGAAAACAAGTGGATGACATGGCTTCTGACATTCTTCAACCGAGGCACTTTAATTACTTTTTGCAATTAAACCTCGCTTCCAAAATTAGTAAATTAAATTGTAGACCACATAGAGCAACGTTGCATAAGGATATGAGCAAAAGAGAAAGTTAGCGACGATACAGCGAACTATTGATTGAAAGCTAAAAATGAATGGACAGAAATAGGACAAAACTAACAGTAATTTGCGGTTATTTTTAATACTCCGTAATTTAGAAATCTAACTCAATTTCGGTTACACTGCAGCAAAGGCATGCATACACCACAAACTTTTCAAAAAGCTATTTATAGTTAAGCGAAAAGTTAAAAACTAATTACTGCAGTTAAAATTAATTATACTAGTTTCACTGTTTCGCGTTTCTTTAAATGTGTACCAATTAATACCATGTTTTTAGTTCTTTTTAACCGTCATAAAAAAACTTTCTAGACAAATGGTCATCCTTAACTTTTTTTTTTTATAACGAAACTTCGAAATCACACTTCAAAATTTCAGAAAAACTTTTCACTAAATGTGTGTCAATTACCTAAAATCTCAAAAACTTTTCGCTAAATGTGGGCTAATTGCCCAAAAAATTTTTAAAACTTTATGTGTCCTAATTACTGAACAAAACTAGTGTTCCAAATGATTTATAACTTTTTGCTTCTATTGTAAAAAAAATCATTGAAGTAATTTTCTTTTTCAAATTTACTTTACTTGCTTTTTGTACAATTTTTTTTCAAAAAGGGTCATTTTGATGTAAATCGTAAAGTTTTTTTTTTCAAATCGTAAAGTTTAGAAAAGCAAGAAAATTTAGAATAAATCTTAGAATTTTCAGAATAAAATCTCAAGAGCTGGTTCTACAAAAGCCAGGACAATTTAGTAGACGAGATGAGCAGAGTACTTACTAAGGGACATAAAGGGCCCCCTCTCCATTCCACAACTTTCTCTCGTCCCCATTTTTAACTCTGTCCATGAATCATCATTCACAAAAAGCCAAGGGCCCCGATGGCCAAACTTTGGCCCTTGACCCAAATAAATGTCATTTGGAAAGTCCTCAAAGGCTTTCGCAGTGGAGACTTAGGGAGCATTAAGGCTCCTAATGACTCTCCAGAGCCCTTTGTCATTCCGAATAAGGGCCCTTAGGACAGACTATAGTAATTTGGACTCATATAATTATTATACTTGGCCAATCAGAGGGCTCTGTTTTTTATATTATACTTATTTAGAGACCAATGTTGCAGATTCAATTACGATAAGAATCCTATTGATTTTCGAGCAGATGAGGACCTCTTAAAGTCAACAACCTGCTTTTCAACACAAAAGGTCAATTTAAAACAGAGAATCGTTCAATTCAAAATAAATAATCTGTTTAGAAAAAGGTCAATGTAGAAAATGAACCGTCAATTTAAAAGAAAAAGTTGTTTAGAACAAGGTCAATTTAGAAAATGAAGACTTATTTCGAAAAATAAGCCTCAATTTCTAAAAAAAAATGAAATGAAAAAAAAATTACTAAGGAAGAATTAAAAAAAAACTTTTGTTTTTCAATTTGAAAATTTAACATCAAAAGCTACTTTAATTTTATTTCACTTTTAGCACTTCAAAGAGTGGCAAAATTAGGTATTGTGAATTTTGAAGGAAGCATTATTTTAAATTGTTATAGCTTTCTCTTTTTTTTTTCCTTGAAAACCTTCCGTGCACTCTATTCAAAAAAGTATGGAGAAAGTTTTTTTTAAGAGAAAGTTTTTTTTTAAAGATTTTTTAGAAACCGGAAGCAAATTACATTTCTACATAAAAGAAAACTGCAGCGCTTCGTATAAATTCTAAAAAAGCTATGTTAGCTGCTTTCTCCACTTTTCATCAAACAACTTCTGAATTATCCCAAAATTTGCCTTTCACTTAACCTTAGGCTACAAGAGGAACCCTTAACCCTAAAAAATGCACTGTTAACCCTAAAAAACATGCACTGTTAAACTAAAAAGTTAAAGTTGACCCTTTAAAGTTAACGTAAAAAATTCAACCCCAAAATCCAAACTAATAGTTAAACCCAACACGATGTTTGGTAAAAAAAATTCTTCAGGAAAAGCCAAACGAGCCCGTTTTGGCACAAGGAGTGACACTTAAGGGACCCCCCTAAAATAGGACTTGTAATACCCCTTTTCAAGGGTCTTTGGTCTAAGTACTTAAAGAGGGAGCCCCTTAAGGGTGAATTCAATTAAATAGTGTAAGACTGACCTTAAGAAGTCCGGTATTTCGGAATTTTTCAAAGGTGAGGTAGCCCTCTTCGCCGCGGTGACCCTCAAGTTGACCCTTGTAGATCCGTGCAGCGGTGACCGTGGACAAGCCCATGCCGTCCCCGACGAAGAGAATGACGTTCTTGGCCACGCCCTCGTTCCTGGGGGCCCTCAAGGCAGCGTCAATCTCACTTCGCCCCAATTTCATCCAGTAGGCCCCCGTGGCGTCTGGGAGAAAGTCGGAAAGAGAAAGTTTCTGTGAGAACCCCCTCTGCGCCCCTTGATTCCTAATTAACTTAAGATGCTTTCTCCATTACCTTCCACGTCTCCTCTGGCAATCGTCGCGGAGAGCAGCAGGAGGCCCAGTACAATTAAACCCTCAGCACTTTCACCCCTGGGTCACATAAAGGTCAATATGCAAATTTAAAGGTGCGAAAAAAGGTCCGCAAGGTTAACTCTACACTAAAAAGGTCAAAAATTGGGCTAACGACTTCATGCTTTTAATATTATGTAACCCTAGGGTAACATTCATAATTCATAATAAGTCCCCTAACCTAAAATCTCTGCGCGGAAAAATTTAAAATGAAGTTTTCAAAACAGGAATTCAAAAAAAAAACAATTTCAAACAAAAGTACTCTAATTTAAAAACAATTTTTAAAAAAGAGCTGTTTAATGTAAGGGTGACTTCAGAAATGAAATGCATTTGTGAGCCTAGTGTAACTGGTTTTACAAAAAAAAAAAAAATTTGAAAATTTTCTTTCAGATACACCACTATTTCAAATTTAAAAAAAATCACGTGACGCAAGAGCAAGATAACTCTTAAGTGGGGTTTTAAAATTTCAGAAAATATTCTTGTTTTGTTTTTTAAAGTTAGCGTTTTTTTTTTAGAAAATGAATTTTTCTTAGAACATGAAGGGATACGTTTAGAATTTAAAAAAGAAACTGACCTCATTTTCTCCTGTTCAGGATCAGAGGAAAAGGAGAAGTCTTATTTAAAAAAAACTTTCACTTTTCTCTCCTCCAGCGATTCTCCAGGCTTTCAGCGTTTCAGCGTCTTTCCCTTTGTCTTAAAGCTCGATACAGCCTTCGCTTCTCCTTTGTTTGAAGATCTTGGATCTGGAAGAAGCACTTGAATCCCACGGTGCGCTTCCAGTGTTTGTGAACTTGAAAAGGTTTTAAGTTCCGAGATCAAAGGGAGCAGCTCCTGGAACTTTTCAAAGTCTTAATTTGCTTAGCAGTTACAAAAGGATCGCTCAATTTGGAAACGCTCCTAGGATCGCTGAGAATCGCTGAATTTAGAAACGCTGTTTAGGATCGCTGGCAATACTTCCCAACAGCCTGACACTCAATTTCCAATTACTCTGCCTGGATAATAGCTCGTTAGAGATGCAGCGAAGCTCTCTCGACTGTGACGCTTCGCTGTCAGCGTAAGATCAAGTGGATTAAGTGATGCCGTGAGCAGGAGGCTACAAAGCACTCAAATCTAGCATCTATTACAATAAGTGGACAATTAGCGATGCGGCCCTGACCTTGTAAACGAGTAATTATTTCGCATTTCATGGAAGAATCGCTGATTTACGAAAAAAAAATACACTGGAACAGCCCATGACGCTGCAAGAAGAAAAAAATAGGGTCAATTTTGTGGTCTTTTGTTTAATTTCTTTCAAAAACAATAAAATAATGCAAGAATTTTTTTAAATCGCTGCGATGCCGGAGGTATGCCTTTGCAGCGATTGGAAGCTATCGCTTGTATAAAGTAGCAGCGATTTTTCAATATCCAGCACAATTTATTTTTTTGCAAAACCTTATGATTAGGTTAGGTTTTTCAGAAACGATTTAAAAAAAATATATTGGAACATTTTTTGAATTTTTTGAGAAACGTGACGTTGACTTCTTGTACAAAGCGATTTAGAAAAAAATGATTGAACAACTTGTTTGAAAATTTTGAAAAACCGTTGTGACCTTGACAGATTCGATGGAAAGGTCACCTTACGTTCTATCTAAAATTCAAGTTATCGATCCCTCGCACCGTTGACTGTGGAAATTTTGAAAATGCGTCTGGGAACGGTTTTTGAAACAACCATTTTTAGAATGACCTACCTAAAGCATTAAAGTGCTAAAAACCGCGGCGGTGTGTATGGGAATGAATGGCGGTGATATCATACTTTGGCTCTCTTACGCTTCCAGCGTCATTTGGAGCAACGCCAATGTCTAGGGACGCTTGTCTTTGTAATCGCTTCTGATACAATGCGTTATAGGTTTCACAATGCGAAATAGTTTTCAAAGAAGCGGCTGTCTAATTACCAAGTTTGAAAAGGAAAGCTAAGGCCTGAATTCTGTAGCTATTGAATTTGTTAAGCGTTCTAGAAGTCTCATTTGAGCCCTTAAGGCTCCCCTAGCCCTTTTCTAAAGGCCCCTCTAAGTCTCTATTGTTCTAGATGTGTCATAAATTCTAAAAATGAATGAAAAGGATTAAAAAAAACAATGAAATTCCAACACATTTCATTTAAAAAAAAATGCAGTCGCTGCTCTGAAAGTACAACAATTTAAAAAAATGTTTATGAAAAGCTCTGTATATCAGTTGAAAAGACAAAAAAAGTGACATAAAAATTTGCACACAAAAACTGAGAAATTGTCGGGAAAAGACAAAAAAAAATGTTCAATCTCAAGACACTGTGCAAACTCTTTAAAATAGCAATGTTTATGAAGCGCTCTGTATATCAGAAGGCAAATCAGGGACGGAAAAATTATGCAAAACTGAGAGAAATTGTGAAAAAAAGACAAAAAAAAAGTGCAAAATCAAGACGCTGTGCAAACTCTTTAAAATTACTCTCGGCGAGGAGGCGTGCACCGGAATAGCAAATAGTTCTAGGAATTGACACCACGGCACTTCTGCGCATGCGCAAGACTTGTTTTTGTACACTTAAAAGTAAAAATTTACCTTTTGCGTGAAAGGTGTCAGTGGTGGAATTGAATTTGGTTCCGTCGTCGCAAACAGCCTGTCACTCACTCATCCACTTCACTTTCTGAATCCCTCCTGATTTCCCACATTGAAAAGATCCCAAATGGAACGAGTGGGAAATGGAGCTATAAATATCAAATTATTCCCTACTTCAACACAACTAAACTCTAGCTTTCCCGCTCAGCAGTTAGCAGAACCGCTCCCCACCCCCAGTGGAAGGTTTAGAAATGGGGGCGGGGGGTTTACAATTGTCACTAATTGCTCCCACGCCTCCCTGCCAAAAATTCTGATGAAACTGGAACTCCATAATAGGCATCCCTGTAAAAATTAACATTTAATGTTGGCCATTCAAGGGCGAATTCTAGGGCTACGAAGAGCAGGGTTCGCCAAAGCCTTCCCCCTTCACTGACTGGGCATTTGAAAATGGGGGGTATTAATAATAGAGATATTAATGTATTACTAATATCAATTATTAAAATTAATAAGAAATTAATAAACAGAACGTTTCATTTCATGTTTTCTTGATCCTGACGGTTTTGTTTTATAAAAATCGTTAAAAACATTTGAAGTCAACAAAAATGACAAAAAAAAAACGATAAATGAAAATTAATCAAGAAATCCTTGATTGAAATAAAATAAAACGCCCTTCCACAAAAAAAATTGCAAACGGGTGTTTATTTTGAAAGGAAATGTCATATTTAAATTCTGGGCAACTAACAAATGACCTGGTGGTGGTACAGCATTGATTTGTGAATATTTGCAATTTTCATAATTTTTACTTACAAATATTTTTTTTTAGTTTGTAGGTGTTTTTTTAAGTACCCGACCCCGTAAAATCCGCGGGGGCTGGCGAACCCTGGCAAAATTATTAGCTAAAAGTGTGTACAAGCAAGAATCATCAGAAATCGCATAGAGAATCTTCATGAGCATTATTTAGCACGGAATCATATTATGGGACGCAATAAAAATTGGAGCTCTCACACCAATAATCGCTCCAAATACAAGTCATTATTGCGAAAACTTTCCAGGCAGAAGTGTCAAATTGCCAATTTGGAGCAGAGCTTTAGTGCTAACGGCAGTCGCTTTTGGTCTGTCATCAACTTAATTAACGTTGAGTTAACTAATTACGACGACAGTTAACTTTTGACCTCCTTTACAATGTCAAGCGTCATAAATATAGAGCAGAAACAAGCCGTTAAAATTTAAAGTTTAAAATAAACAGGAATTGTGTATTCAGAGGATTGCAAAATTCATGTTTGTTGAGATTACGCATCGTTTAAGCTGCTTTCCCCACTTAAAACCCTCCGGTTCACAATCCGGCTTCAACTTTGACCCTTAAGCTGTTTATTTTTCTGTTTAGAACAAATTCTTTTTTTTTAAACTGAAATGTCGTTGTTTGTCTGTTCATAACAAATTTTTTTTTTAAACCGAACAAAGTTTTCAAAAAACTAAAAATTGGTAACTTTAATGCTTTTCATTAAATTCTTGTTCACTTCAATTAACAATGCAAAGTACTCGAATTATCATTTAACTCAAAAGCAATATCCGCTCTGGTAAATTTTTTACTAAACACAAAATTTTAGTGCTATAAACAAACATTGTTTAATTAACAACTTGTTTATAAAGCTACTTTTTACTTTTCCGCTTACTCTTGACAATTTGCTCTGATTTATGTTGCTTTTGCGCTTCCAGCTTTTGGTACAGATCAAGCGCCAAGCGCTGAATTTCTTGAGAGTCACCGCTCGAGCGATTTCCCTCCAGCACTGCATCCGGTGAAGCGATGTTTGATCCAGACTGCGCAGGCGCAACAAAAAGGTCAACCACAAGGTGGTCCACCCGAGGTCCAAAGGACTTGACCTTGTGCACCACGGTGACCTCGCAAGCCCTATATCGCTGTTCAGCGTCATCAATATTGAGGAGAATGACGTTGATGCGCTGCTGCACTTGGACGGCCCAGAGGCAATGACTAAGGGAATCGTGACCCTGCGTACCTTCGCTCACCGCGGCGGTGTCACTGTTTTTCTTTAGGTCACAGTTGCCATGGACATGAAGGAAACCGCCGCGGTTTGGGTTGAGGGCCCTGCAGGCAGCGGCGTAGCTACCTTCACAAGATGGAATGTAACCGAGGTTCACGTGATCTGCAACGCCTTCGGGTGTGACCTGTAGAAATTGCGCTTACCTTGAGAATGTTTTTTTGAAAATTTTTAAAATAAAATTTTGAACTTAGAAAACCATTTTTTAAATGAGGAAATATTTACCCGCCTGTTATCTCCGGCAATTAGAATGCAGCGATTTTGACACTTGTGGTCAACCACGTTTCGAGCT
>VYYI01000208.1:0-40831 GCA_021029175.1 Bilobella aurantiaca | reverse complement strand
GCTTTTTTTCACTTTCTTCCACTTTCTGTTTCATCCACCAAAATCAGGGTGTTTCGTCCAGGTGATAACCACTGGAAGTGGCGTTTAATCCACTTTACTTTTATCCATCCAGCAACACTGCTCAGAGCTACACTAAAAGCCAAGATGCGCATGAAAAGTTCCCGGACTTTCTCTACCCAAAATACCATAAATTCCCAAGTAGAAGTTTACATAGGCGCCGACCTTGTGCGAGGAGTCTATTAGAGAAAGTTTTAATGGGTTTATAGCACTTTACACTAAATTAAATTCCCTCGACCTACCCAATGACCTTGACCATTTTTTTGGAAAAGTAATTCTATTTGGCGCCTAGAAACCTTAGGATTATTTTTGCAAAACTACTTAAGCACCTCAATGCACCCTCACCCTCATCCAAGCGCCAAAAATAAACGTTGCAAAGTGCAGATAAAAATCCATATTTCTTAATTACCTATTAATTAATTTCTGAATTACATAACTTTCTTCTACCTGGATAAATCAACATCTCAGTTTTCTTGTTTATTTGTTTTGAAATTTGAAACAGTTTTGAAAACAAGTTCATAAGGAATTGTTAGCACTCAGCGTTCGAAAAAAAAAGTTTTGAAAGACGCGAGACAATTTAATTGGACACAATGTCAAGAAATTATTATACCATCATTGCGAAAAAGCACTAAACACTAATAAATTAAATTAAATAAAATTGTACTACTCGGGGTGGCTTAAGGTCGAACCTCATAAGTTGCGGCGCTAAACTGGATTTTACTCATTTATAATTTGCCTTTTGAACATGTTATGTTGTTTGGATTTTAAAAGTAAAAAATGAAAAATCTTGTAAAAATGAAGTGTTTGTAGGCATAACCAATTCTTTCATTGTAAAGTGCTTTCTTACAATTTCCACAAACTAATTAATTTTCAGTGACATCTGCTAAAGAAGGTAACTAAACGAAACTTCATTCTTCAAGTCAACCCTTTTCTTTTCAGTGTAAATTAAAAACGTAACGATCCTTCAGATTTCAGATTAATACCGCGGTTCTCTGCTGCTGGGTTTGGAGCTGGGAAGGATTAGGAACCAGTTTGTAATCAGACCATGTCAACACGTTGGTTGGTTATACTAAGAAAATAACAATAGATATCGTGTAGAATAAGAATTGAACTTCAGAGATAATTGGATCAATTCGTGTCACAAATGTTAAATGCTGTTTATTGCTCAATCTAAGGTACCCTCTTTTCCAACCTGGAAATCCACAACTCCGAGTATTTCTCCCCAACTTCTGGATGAAGTTAGTTCGTGGCCGAGCCCTCAACGACCTCCGGCCGCCGGATCTCCCTAATCGGGTCCAATTCATAGTGTCCATGGAAATGACGAGGCATGACGTCAAAAATTACCTAGAACGAATCTATCAAGTCCATCCAATCAACGTCCGCATTGGAGTCAGAACGGGAGCAACTAAGGAAGTCCCTACTGCTCAAGGCAAAAGAGTAGTTAAAGAGGATGACTTCAAGGTTGCCTACATTACTTTGGTAATTATTTCGCCTTCGGGTGATACTTAACTGTATATGAGGTGGTGGTAGTGTTTAACATTCTTAATACTTATCAACAGTCCGAACACGATACATTCACGTTTCCTGACATTTATCCTAAGGCCAAAACCGATGAAAAGCAAGTCGAAGTAAAGAAGCAAATAGAACAGGTTCAACAGGCCCAACAAAAGCTCAAAGAAAGGAGCAAACCTAAACCAGATTTGCCAGGATGGTTTGTTTAATTCCAAATAAATTGGCTCATTCACATGTTGAATTTTTAGTTCATAATCAAATAAGTTTAAAAAAAATGAAGTTAAGTTCGAATCAGTATCAGACGAGATTAGCTTGGTAGACGAGAAGTTGTTTTCCCGCGAGTGCTAGGAGAAATGGTTCTCCATAGAGCCAAGCAATGTTTTGAAGACTCTGTTAAAAAAATAAAGTAATATAAAGTTGTTTGTACATCTACCATAACATAGGCAGCATATAACATGGCACACCTCTTGCTTTGATGTCCAAATGGAATTTTTGATGTTTTGTTGGAAGGTTTTTACTTCAGCTCTTGGACCCATAGTGGCCGTGGCAAATTGCTGTGCATGAGTGGTACTGAACTTGATAGAATGAGTGGCTCCTAAATGTGCCTCCACTCGCTTCCCACCGGCCCTTCGTAGAAATAATTAATTTTTAGTTGCTTACTTCATCTATATTTAATACATGTACATGTAGTATTTAACTGTTTTTGTCTGTTTTTAAATTACTCTGAGTTGAGCAAGGAGAGATCGTAAGTACATGCACATTTATTTGCCCCAATACCAACCAACTCGGCTTTGGCTGGGCACCAATCGGCAGCGTACACGGGCTGAAGAAGAGTATTAATTGTGAAGATGGTACTCTGCTTGAGAGTGTTATAGACCCGAATTAGACCACATTCCTCAACAACCAGGAGCTTGTAGGGCTCTGACTTATGCCAGAGGCAAACAACTCCTTAAACATAAACAAAAAATAATAAATTATAGCAAAAAAAGAAGAATTACATATAATAATTAATTACGTAAACTTAGAATAATTAAGCACCTGGCGATGAGAGGGTGAACCGAGAGACTTCTGTTAAAGTTCCCATTTCCCATACCAGGCAGAGAGCGTCATCGGAGAGCAACGCCAGTAACTCACCCCGTTCTGCATCGAAGGACAAATGACGCAGGGCTCCTGCATGACAGTCAAACACTTGTACCTGGCAAAACGGAAGAACGTACACGCTAGATATAGATAAGGAAGAAGACGAAGACAGGACATGACGATAGATCGATTATAGTTGATTAATTACGTCCTCTGAACTGAGAGTCTTAACTCTACTGAAGGGCTCCTTGCCTTCCTTTACTTCCGACACAAAATAGAACTTAGAATCCTCTTGAAGACAAATAGCGTACACGAGGCGGCGTTCACCAAACTCGCCCACATTGGAGGAAGGATTGATGGAAGATGAAGAAATGCAAGAGACTTTACCGTCCGAATCTGAATTTGGCAATAGGAATTCCTGAACGTTGGTGAGACTGAAAAACTCTTCTCCATCTGCTTTCTAAAGAATCAAGGAAAATATTTTTTTATTTGAATTTACTTGCATATTATAACTTTTTTTTTTACCCTTTCATTGAAAATGGGGAGTTCACCTAGGTTCGAGCAAAGGGCAAAGACGATATGAATCATGTGGATAACTTACGTTCTTTGATAACTTGTAGATTTGTATACTCGTCTCAAAGCTTATGGCAATAATATTTTTGGCGAGATCGTGATTAATTGTATGTATGCTGACGGGAAAGTGATTGAGAGAGAATGCCTGGACTGGCTTGTAGTCGTTTAGATCCAGGTTCCTTTGGTGTTGAATACTTCCTATCCCGCGTAGCGTAGTAGCTCCAGACCCGTCATCAAGAATCCCTTCTTCCTGGCGTTGAGGTTGGTAATTTCCAAAGGAAGCTGGTGGTCCCTTGGTCAGCAATTTATCCCCACTGTCCAAGCCTCGTCCTTTCTAAAGGTTTCATCAATCAATGCTTAATTGATATATGACAGAAGAAGCAATATTTGAGATGTTTGATGAAGCATATATCAAGTTTCCAATGGAAAAGAACAAAATCCTTATTTCGAAATAGGTATGCTGAACTGAAGTGTTTAGCTTACCTCTAGGCTGATCCAACTTTCTTCTAGTGATGCAAGAGGCATTTTCTAAATTAGACTTGTAGCAATTAATTAATTTAATTTAATTAGAAATGACACAAATCACATTCACAGCTGACCCAATGATAATTAACATGATATTATACTGAAAATTCACTTTTGTTGACAACCAAAAGGAACCATCAACACCGTATTTCTCTCACCCGCTGTTTTTCCCGCGCATATCTCTAATTTCTAGATATGAAATGATGATATGAAGATGTTTGTTGATGGCTAAAATTTACAAGTAATTTGTAATTCCGATCTAAACTAAATGGTACAGAATTAATTATCAAGTTAATTAAATTAGAAAAGTCTAAAAATGATTAATTCTTTAGGGACTCGAAATAATACTGGGTCGAAGGAAGCAATGCTGGCTATTGCTCAGAAATCGAAATTCTAAGTTAAATTGTTTGGCATATTCTGTACTATCTCGGGAAAACTCAGAAATGCTCGCTTAGAAAACGAATATCCAATGGAGCTTTTCATTCATGGCGTTGGAAAATCGTCTCCAAACTTTAGTGTAAAGACCAACACATAAAATGGCGAGGCGGCGCCATTATAGTTACTGAAACTGGAACTTTATCGTTGAGTTTGCGGGAAATACGCTAGTATTTTAATGTCGTCAATTGAATGGTTTTGATATAATCTATGTAAGTGTGATTCCGTGTTTTTTGGCGTACTTCTCTCTTGCGGCCTCCACCATTAGTCTTTTGCGTTCTTGGAAGGTGGTCATACGTTGGGCGGGATTTTGTGGGAAAGAGGGTTGGGCTACAGTTTTCCTCAGCTCCTTCACCGCTGCTTCCACAGACCCTGTCCGCTGAAGAGCACTCAGAACACTTTCAGGTGACAGATGAAGCGGATGGAGCTGCTGCTGGACAAGACGTGCCATGGAAGCCATGGACATCGGCCGGAAGTTTGCCTTCTTTACATACTCCTTCTTGTCACTTATGCCGAACTTGGTAGGCTGAAGATGTAGATCAGAGGCAATAAGTCTCTGCATCTCAGTTCCGTCCCAATTCCTTGCCGTTAGAAACCTAATAAATAACAGCACAGAAAATTGTAAGTAATGTCTAATTCAAAACTGAATTCATATCACACAGGAATGAAGCAAAAAAACAGCTTTAAAATTTCGTTTCAATTGATTGCTCTTGTGAAAAAATGTATTCCTCGGCAGTAGTGATATTGAAAATAGATTTAAATAAATTTAAAAAAAACATATATGACTTGCTTCAGCGTATAGTGTGTATTGATAGAAAAAAGTGTGAAGAAAATTTCCGAGCCGAATCCAGCGTCCATTGTATTTGTGTTAATAAGTGACCGTGATATAGAGAGGCCAATGGGCTGAACATTTGTGAGGTGTGCCTGAGGATGGAGATCACCAAAGACAAGGAGCCCAGTTACACCGTTCGTACTTTCACCCTCTGGAAAAAATAGCAGTGGCCGTGATTCGTCGCTTTCGGCTCTGCTGGTAATCCCAAACAACGACTCCAGATACCTTGGCACATCCGGCTGCTCCCTCTACCAAAAAAAATGAACTCTTCAGTAATTACTAATTTGCCTAAACACTGGATATGATTTTGTTTAATGAAACGTACGGTAACTATTTATCATTTAGCGTCGGTCTATTTAAAGGCCCAATTCGAGCACATTCTTCATTTAGAAATGGTATCAAATTGTAAAAAAAAAAAAAAAAAATGAAGCCATTCCTAATCTATGTTTCCGATTTTGGAAACGAAGATGGACACAACTTGTTCGCATTCGTGGAACTTACATAGTGCTTTGCCTGGGTCAGAACGTGAATAACAAAGTGATCGATTGCCGAGATGTGGTTGGAGATGAAAGTCTTTGCGCCCTCTGAAACCTCTCCCTCCGTTGTGACTGTCACTCCCAATAGTGCACCTATGACGCGCAATGCCTTCCTACATACATGACGACAAAACAATCTTTTCGATTTCATTGAGATTCCATTCTATTTTTATACATCAAATATGAATGGTTTCTTGCCCTTTGAGCTTTGACTGCGGAAGAATCAGCTTGAGGAGGAAGAACTGGAGGAGGATTGGTAGCCTGAGGAGGAAGACGAGGAGTCCGATCGGGGCATATACCCACAGCACCCATGACCCCAAACCACTTCCCTTCTCTCCGCCGCTCTTCAACCTAAAAGGTCAACAGTAGGTCACTCATAGGTCTACTTTTATCCAACTAAGACTAAATTTTGTATTTATTTTATTGAAATACATTAGCATTTAAAAAAAAAACCTCACCATCCTGTATTGAATAGTTGGTCGATATGCGGGGCTGACGTGGAAGAAGTAGTGCTCATTTTCCTGTTACAGGAGCGGAACTTGTACTTAACTTGATTAGTAATTGAATTAATTAACTCTTTACCCTGACTAAAAGACTACCATACTAAAGCAAACCTACAGAAATCATACGGAGTAAATAAAGTTAAAAAAAGGTAAGAGCAGAAGAAACTTGGAAGGAAATGTATTAGGCTGCACCAGCGAACTCTTCCTGCAAAATTCAGTGTAAGCTTTGCCATGTTTTGCAATTTTGCATTCTAGTCGCAACCCATCTAATCTTGCAAATTCCTACAAATTGAGGTTGAGAACGTAATTACTTAATTAGGAATTGAGGGAAGGCGATAGGTGTGCCAGCATCGGGTGATGTCAGGCACTTACGTAGTCTCCAGTATATAGCGGATCGTAGCGTCGCTAATCGATCATATTACTTCTCGTAACAATAATTATGTAAGCGTTGCGTCAATGTTAAATAAACTTTGAATGGCGTCCGATGATTATACGTTATGAATCACGTTTATAATGAAGTTTTAAACCGATTTTTAATAAGCACTGTTTAGCATTTTGAAAAAAAATTGGGCTACTTCAATGCTACTTTCTCGCTAATTTTAATTTTCAACACAAATGGACGATATTTCAGGCTCGATGTGATGCAAGATGCAATGCAATAAGTAACTATGTTATTTAGAACAAATTAGTTTTAAGCATTCGTAATCGTAACTCGTAAGTTATCCTAAATGTTTCATTATAAAAGTTAAAGACATTTAATTGGCGATACATTTATTTCTATTTAGTAGTTTTTTTTTTAATTTAAATCATAGTTTGCAAATTGTGCGACAGTGATTTAAGAGTTGTGGTTCACTTCAACAAATAAATACCATTTCGAATTGACTCTCCAAATCAAGATGATTTTCTAAATAAATGTACTTTAATTCTACTGCTTGGAATGTCATGCTTATAGAGTATTTAAGTAGATCACGCTCCTTGCACAAATATTATAACATTAAACTACAGCTTCTTAGATTAAAAGACCTATTTAGTAATTAAATTATAATTAAAATTATAAAGTAACTTCCATTTGTGCGATTCAGAATTCTTTTCCAAAAATCAAAACTATTTTTAGTAAATAATCAATCAGGCAGCTAGAAAGGATTGTCGTATATCCGTCAAATCTACGCCAGTACTAATAAGGGTACTTTAAAAAAAAACATTTTTGTTAACCTAGGTTAACTTTACAATTTTCGCACTTGCGTGGATCCGGCGGTGGTCAAAAGGTCACCTTTCCCTGCCTACACTATAAATCTCAGTCTCGTCTTCGTTCAGTGATTTAAATTGCAAGTTACGGTCACTTTCACCTATGTTTAGGTCAGGTAAGAAAGCCAAATCATCAGACTTTCACTCTTGCATCTTTCTTTTTTAATTATGCTTCGTTTAAGGTTAGGTTAAGATTGGCGAGAAACTGAACCAACTGACGCGAGGTAGGGCTCCTTTACGTTAATTGACCGCCTAATTGGCTGAATCTAAAATAATTGGTTTACTGCATTCAGAGTACATAGGATTATCGAAATCTGCAAAAGTCTGCGAGGTGGATTTAAGGATTCATGAACATGAGACAAGACATACATTTCAAAATGGACGCCACATTTCTGGAAGCATATGAATAATGGAACGAAATAATTTAAAACGTAAATTCGTAAGGGAATGTTAGTAGAAACATGCCTCATTAGCTGCCAACTATTTAAAAACGTCGGCAACATTATTACATTACCTGTAAATACTGTTATTTGAAAAACAATGGTACATAAGGTCATATGATACTCTTTTAAGGGAATGGGTTAAGCTACCTCTCGACTTAAGCATAGCTACATTTAGAAACTTGAAATTAAACTTTCTGTTAATAATTAACGTAGTTAAGTTCTATTAAGGTTACATGCCAATGTCTATTAACTTTCTCTAAGGAACCTTTAAACAAGTTTACTAATTTTGAAGTCGCCAAAACTTGTCCTACCTTGTCGGTACAATTTAAATATTAAAATTATAAGGCTAGCCATTAACTTAAGCCGCGTATTAAATAAGGTCGGGAATATTCTGGAATAACAGTGCTGTTACATTACAATTAATGTAAATTACATTCACTAAAATAATTGAGACTTGGTTATATTAATTGTGACTTTTAAATCCAAATTAAAGGTGAAATGGAGTGGGTTTTAAACTAAAGTTAAAAAGCTCCTCGAAATGAGCCGTTAACCCTTTCATATTTTCAAAGTCGTCTAATTAAGTTATTATTGCTAAAATGCAGAAAATGTAAGGACTAGCTAATGCAACAAGTCACATCAAAGCGAACTACGAATTTGTTCGAGTAAATAGTACGTCAAAACTATAGCTAACCTCAACAAACCAACGTTATTACTACCACAAACAAGCGATTTGTAGCAGCTTATATTTTAAGTATAGAATTTCGTACAAGATCACTGCGGCGGATGCTCCTACCTTGCGTATCTTTATGTTCCGTAAATGTAAATGACTAAGCAGTTGCATCCTATCAGGTCATATCCCGCAAAACACTGAAAAGCACGCAATAGTAATAGTTAACAAGCAGAAATTGTGATGATGAATTGAAACATGATGAACGCCTCTGTCCTAGTCTCTCCCGCAATGAAAAATAGGTAACGCCGATGTCTTTAATTCTTCAGAAGTTTTCCAGCTCGTTCATTCGCAGATGATATTCGGACAACGTTCGAGTCCGCCTGAAATTTTGAAGTAAAATAAATAACAAATAATTGGAGAATTCAGGTTTACTTCGACCCAGATCTTAAGAAATCTGCCATATCTTTACATTTTCCAGTGGCAATGGCAAATGCGGCAGGTAAGTTCACCAAGTACAGAAAATGAATCGAGGTGAAACTTACCTTAACGTTTATGCGATCGATTTGCCTGTTTTGGCTTTCAATTTCCGATCCCATATCAATGGCCATATTTCGTAGGTTGCCGACCATTGTCGAAACTTGTCCCATATTCGACTCCATCTCTTCCTCACGTGCGTCGTTTGTTATTCTTGAAAAAGAAAAAATGTTGGTGCATCATAAATAATAAGTTAAATAGTAATGTTAAATAATTTTCATGTTAAAGTTAAAAAATTAGTTCCTGTGATTTTTCATATATTGAAGTTTATTATTGGTTTTTCGGTTAGGAATGATTTGGAGTCTGACGAGCTTTGTAGTTAAATTATAATCCAGAATAGAAAAAAAAAATTATCCATTACGAGGAGCATATACAATAGTCCAAAATTTTGCATTCTAATTTTTATAAGTTAAAAAATAAGTTAACTAAATTGAATAATAGTAATAAATACTCACTTTCCTATGTATCCTCCATAGGCGGGTACTTGTCCGTCCATGACTCGTTGTGGTTGGTTGTTCACAATTTTTCCGTCATCATTTCCCTTCCAAGTCGCAGCGTCTTCTTTGAATCCTCCACCCCTATGTGGTAGTATTGAAATTGTAAATTGCAATTGAACCTCGTCTAACTTCAATGTACAAATAGGTACCACAACTAAATGGTACCACAAATCGACTGGTTTAAGACCAAAGAAACAATTGTCTATTAAGCGGCCCTTTAGACCTCAAATAAGCTTCAGGGACAAGTTCCCAAAACTGGTCCAAGCTGTCGCTCCAGAACGACAAGTTCCTATCGACTGCAAGCACCGTCCTACGATTTTTCAAGCGTTAGTTTGACATACAAAAATCAATGGCGATTATTGAGGTTCATTGTTCCTAGTAACGTTTCTTAACTTTACGTTGAAAATTCTACCGCCGTTCAGAACATAGGTATGTATTAATCACTGAGGGTCTTTAACACAATAAAATCTTGTTCCTAAATCCGATTTGAGGTTTCAGGACTAGGCCGTTTAGCCCTCCATTGAGAATTAGCCTCCAATTTTACAACTTGCAATCGTTTTAGTTGACGTAAGAAATCATTAAAATTTATATTGTTACATATTAGGTAAGGGCAAATGGAATTATTGGGGAATAGTAAAAATAACTGACATTTCAAGTGGGTGAAAATTGAATTGATTTCAAAGCGACTTGTGAGTGAATGACATTATTGGCTTTTTGAGATTAAGTTAAAAAGAACTTTCTCTTTTGATGACTCTTTCATTAAGTGCGTATTTCTGCGAGTCAATTTTGTCTAAAATAAAAGCTTACATGAGTAGGATTCGACTTTTACGACTTAAAAATACCAACTTAATATTAAATCCCAATTATTTAGAATAATAAAACTAATTTATATAAAGTAAAATTCTTACTTTTTCCAGGGCAGAACGCAAAGACCACAGCATTTCTCCATTCCTTCCAAGTTCTTCTCCGCCTGTCGCATGTCTTCGTTGATCTGCGTCATGCCAGATTCAATGTGATCCAGTTGTTCTAGGAAAGTCAGAGATTTAAGTTTGCACATTTTTTGTAATGTAATTTGTAATCAATTAGTTCAATTTATGCATCGAATAGTAATTTACCTCCTTGATCATCAAGTGCGACCTATGTTACCCGAAAATGAGAGATTGGTCATTGAACATGTTTCTCTAATAATAATTTTATATTGTTTTTAACAACTTACAAGGGTGCGAATACCAGCTTCTTTGCTCTAAAATTTGTAAAAGATATGAAATATTTTAATAAATTAAAGCTTCAGATGCTTGGGTTACCTCTTCACAGAGAGCCATCATCCGTCGGGTACTTTCCAGTGACTACAAAATGAGGAAACCAGAAGTTAAAAGGAGTCAAAAGCTTAATTGCAATTCAAATCTTTTCGACAAATATTAAATAGCAAAAATTAGGTTGAAATTTAGTTTTTTGTTTATAATAGTAAGCTTAGGTAATTAGCTAATTTTGTTTATGATCATGTATATTTATTTGTTAAAACAAATTACTACTACTTTTAGGAAAGAGGCTTTCATTAGTAAATTCGCTACAAAAAAATTTTTTCCACTAGCAAAATTTTGAGCTATTACTCCATTATCAAAAATAATTTGTAAAATAACCTCATCGGTAGCCTGATGGGCTTTAATTTGCAGCTCTTCCAGCTCCGTCTTTGGAACTCCATTTTGAGCAGGATCAAGCGGCGGCGGTGGCGGCATCTATAATAACGGTGTACACAAAAATTATTAGCTAATTACAGTCCATAAATTATTAGAAATATTTGTAGTTGTCAGTATAGCTATAATGAAATTGCGCAAGTTGTCACTGGTCGAAGGTAAGTTTCCGAAAGAGAAAAGTACCTCGACGAGCGAGCAACAATATGATGCTAATCTGTGATTTCCTATGCTTGGAAGCGGGAAAATAATCATAAATGAAACATTTTACTAAATGTAACAAATACTACAAATACTACTAATGTACTTTAACTTTTATTGCAATCGTCACACTGATTATTGTTATGATGACATGACTTTCGAAGAAACAAGCTTCATCATCACGAAAGAGAAAGTAAAGGGAAAACGCAAGTTCTGAACTAAACTTTTCACCGCTCTGAAGAAAAAAAAAGTACACAAGGTAAAATTTAAATAACTATGTAAACATTAGCATTTAGTCACAGATTAAATATTGATTTCTGAATGAGTTTGCTTGGGTTAGAGAAAGTTTTGATACACTCGCATGCAGTCATTCGAAGTTAAAGTGTAGTGAATGTTTAAAAAGATTAATTATAACGATTCATTTATTGTATTTTCATTATTATAAAACTCTGGCAAGTTGATCTCATCTTAAACTTGTTTGTTAGATCTATACGTAACGAAATGAGTGAAACAACTGACTTTCACTTGCTTTCACTGCGAGAAGCTGTGGGATAACCCTTTTACGCAGCTTTGCATTTGCGTAATGAAGCGAACTGTTCACACGGGAGTTTTGATATCGACTCACTTCAATCACATTTGGTAATTATGAAACCTGGTTATTAATTGGGGTAAATCAGAATCAGATCCATTTAAACTTAAAAGTAAGGAAGGTAGAAAATTGTGTTAAAAGTCTCTGCATGTTTGAGGGGCACTTCTCACCTCTTGAATAAATTATCAAATTTTAAAGCAGGTCTAATCGAGGCTGTTATTTCGCTTGGACTTACCTTGACTTAGGATGTCTCAGCAGGCCCTTTGCCTTGACGAGGTAACGAGGAAGTACTAGTTAATTTGTGTCCTAGGTGACTTGGGTTTCCGAGGCAAAGTGTCCAAGGTCCCTTTGCTTTCCCTGGGTGTGCTTTCCCCGTACCTACCTTTGAGCGAAGAGGGAGGTTTCCCTGCCTTTGGATTCGAACCCACTGCGACTGTGGGGCACGGTGCCAAGGAAGGTGTCCGCATGCCTCCTAAGAACTCTTCCAGCCTTCCAGACGCTCCAGCGTCGTTTTCCTCCCTCATGTCCTAACAACGCTTCCGAAATATCTTCACATAAAATGCAAGGACGGAACGGAGTGGGGCTTGGCACAACCCAAAACTTAAGGAAGTGAAAGCTTCCTTTTTAGGCAATGCGGCATTTGGGCCAAACCAGAAAAATCGATAGGGCTCTAAATTGCACATTTTGTTTTTCATTAAGGTCTAGGTGTTGCACTTACTCGCGCCTGCCATTACATAGGCGTCGTTGATTAAAAACATATAAGACACACTCATTCAGTACTTGCTAATAAGTGAAGTGAAGTAGGACAATATTACTGTTTCTCTACAATTATTTGTTTTAAAATTTAATTTAAAACTGAACTTATTATTACAAAAGTGATGGTTAAGCAAATTGTTGGTTGCTATTAAAGTTTGGTAATTAGAATTACCCACGAGGAGACTGGTAGATTAATTCTTGAGTTCGAAGTACAAACTACGAACAAAGTATTATATGCTTAATATTGTTTAATTATCGGATTTTGAATTTGATTGACGCCACTTCGTTTTTACCAAGTAAAAAAACATGAAATAACTAATAAATAGTGGCTATTCCAGGTTTGAATTGACAACATGTTGTTACAAAAAGATGACATTGTGAGAGGTCCCATCATTATAATTTTATAAATTTTCGTATCACAATATACCCATGTCGAATTCTCAAGGAATAAATTTGTAGCTCAGAAATTTCATTACAACTGTTTTGGAATTCAGCGGATGGCTAGTCAAACGTTGATTTATTTTATCGTTCTGGTTTGTCAATAAATCCAAGGATTTCGACGATGGCGCTGAGGAGGTCCTTTACTTCAGTATCACGGGCTGAAAAAAATAAAGGAAATCACAATTTACATACTTATCATTTGTCCCTAAACTATGTTAATGGCGAATTTATACTTAATTCCGAAAACGGTGATAATAAAGTGCAAAGAGAACACTTACCATTTCCGGTCAGTTTAGTTGTCCATTGTGCAAAATTTTTTATATTCTTCTGGAAAGACGACGGCCGGACTTCAAGCCAAGTCTGATACAAAATGGGCATACAATTCCCCACAAATCCGATCCAGAAAGAATTCTCTTCGTTGTCACCTCCTCCGAATTCATGGTTTGTCCCACTCGAGAGCAAGTATTGCGCAGCGGAACTACCGTTGAAGCTGGAGGTGTCATACATGCGGGAGGCTATTCTGGTTTCTTGATAACCATAAGAGTAGTTGAGACCCATAAAACCACTGCCACTACCCCATGATATCGAGGAATAATGTCCCTTACTGTTGGATTCTGTTTCCTTTCTGGCGCTAGAAGTAAAAATCACATTAGATTACAAACTTGTCAACAAAAGTTTATAAATAGGAATGTTTATCATTCAGCCATTTCCTCGCGTTGCTTTCCCTGATTAATTTTTAGTAATTGGTAAAATTACCGAGCCTCTGACAAATGAAGATCAATAGATGCAGCCAAAAATTTCAAGATTTGTATCCTGAGCTCTGAACTATTTTCCCGTTGTTTGGTGGAAACTTCTAACTTAAGTTGGAGTAGCTGAGGCTGAAACCCAGTTCCTTTAGCGCCTGATGATATAAGGCCCAATACCGCCGGAAGCAATATATGAAATGAGGCTGACATTAAATTGGGGAAGAAGGTAAGCAGTAGCGAAACAAATTGTATGCACCCATGCCTCACTGCCGAATTAAGATGCGTGAGTGCGCACTTGACGTAGCTCGTTAAAAGATTCCAAAATGGCTTCACTTGGTCCTCGGTTATCTAAACAAATTGTTCTTAGGAATTGAATTGAATGCGAATTCATTACATTCGTTACTTTAGTGAATACTAGATTAGCCATTCGCAGATTTTCTCTGCGAATCGATTTCTCTTCGCTTGACATCAAGCTCCCAATTTTCTCTAAGATTTTATCCAAATTGGACAGTAGTGATGCTGGCTGAGAAGAGATGATTTCCTGTAGTCCCAATATAGCGTCCTTCTTTATATTAGTGTTGTGATGGCTCAGAGAATGTAAAACATCCTGTCAAACAAATTCTTGACTCCAATTATTGCAATTGCAATTATTACTTAAAATTACTTCACTAGCAAATGCTACTCGTACCGTTAGGCTCTTATTACGGCTAATCTGCACAATTTCACCATCTGTGGGTCCCTGGAGCTGTTCCCGAATTAAAATTTTCTTGGCTCGAAAGGTCGGTTCAACAATGTTTTGTGAAGGAGCCAGCTTCTTGACACCGGTCAGCTGTGTCTTCCCTTTTTCCTTGCGACGAAGCTTTTTGTGGCGATCGCTTTTTGTCATGGTTGGTTAGGCCTCCAGGTTCTGCAAACAGAAATAGCGATTACGCCTAAGCCTTGAAGATCACGGAATATCCGTTGAAAATTATGGCTAGAAATGACATCCATGGGACACATAATGACACTAGATTAACATTAACCCACTTAAAAACGATTTAAAATGTTTAACTAAACTCTTTTCTATAATCTGACATACGTTTACGTGAACTGTGGACGTAAAGCTGCTAATTTAAAGCTCCGGGATATCCTACAATTAAAATAGCAGTATAACTTCAATTTAACTACAATTAATTAGTCTAATAAAAGAAAACTACGAATTTGTTATTTTAAAGGGAAGTTCTCTGCCTTAGCTCGAACCTTAAAAATTTAAATTAAATATTGCGCCACGGTTTCATCTCATTTCGTCAACCTCCACGCAGATAATCTCTAGCGTCATTTAAAATCGACGGATTAAAATGTCAGGTTGTTGTAATTTAGACGAGAAATCGTATGATTAATAATTTTTACATAGCCAAAAAAGCCCGTACATACTCTGAAAATTTATTATAAAGTTTTCAGGGTTCTAGGTTTCTGGTATATTTTAGCTTCAAGCATTTCAGCATTCTTCCAGGACTTCCTGCATCCCAGAAATTGCAACCCGAAGGAAGTCCCAAATGTTCTAGTCGGTTGTAATATTACCACTTAAGAGGTGAAAATAAATTGGCAGAATAAATTATTGTAATTAACGAAACATTAATTTAAAGTACATAACTTGTTCAGAATATTGTTTCAATTGGCGACTTAGAATCTAAAGCTAAAGCTTAGCGTAGTGATTGTGTGGGACTTCAATCTCTCGGCTGGATAAAAAGGCAAAGAAGCCCGTCCTAGGACAAATGTAAAAGAACATGTAAATAAATCTATGTAATATGATGATATTGATTGAATTTGGAAAAAAAATTGTTTTCAGCCACCGTTTCATTACAATTACGAAATTGATGACGCTTGTGTACTAATATCAAAACTTATTAAATAAATGTAGAACTCATTAGAAGCAAAACTGTAATACTCTGCCTTATGTTTTGTAGGATAAATTTTTCTAAACACAATTATTAAATTTAATACATCAGTTCTGTTCTGTTCATCATTTGGAAGACATTTACATATTAGAAGGTTTTAAAGCCAAATCAGTTCACACTAACAAATTGAATAAATTCCGCGAGGCTTTGGGAAATACTGTAAATACGTCTATTTTGTATTCTTGCGTTTGCATCAATATGCAACATCGCATCAAATGGTAACAAGTTCTGTGCGCTCAATGAAAGAGGTGTCATGTCATTGAAGGCCTATATCGTGTCAAGGCACCTTCTAATGAACAGAAAAGCGTCCATAAATTTAGGGCCCTTTTGTTCTGAGGGTTGATCTCTCAAGAATTAGGAGAGAGGCCTAGAGTAAAATGTTGGATGTTTGCAATTTTAAGCCTGTTTATACCCCTTGCATGGAGGGAGGAGTGTTTATGTATTTGAATTAGAATGACGGCAATATTTTTTAGTAGTAGGAGATGACTAAACTTGTTTTAAGTGAGAGTTACTGAAATCAAAACAAGTTTTTGGAAGTTATAGAAAGTTGATCTTCCCTGGCGACCTCATTTACTCTTAATATAACATTGATGCACTTTTCTTAGTTTGCCGAACGAACTGATCTTTGGTTTTATACTTTGCATTATATTGGCAGAAACAAACGTTAGGAAGGATGCATTATGGCTGTTTAAGGACCTCAAAGGAAAGTGAAGTGGATGGGCACAAAGTGACCAGTCAACAAAACTTGACTTACAACTCTCAGTCTCGATGAAAACAAGATTCACTTTTTAAGATCGATCTAACTGTTTCAGTATTACAATATCCTCAGCACAAGTACACACTATTCACACATTTTCCCGCTCCGATTCCCACTAAGCGTTATGTAGTAAACCTTTCAACCCTTTCTTTTTCTGAATTTCCAGTGGCGAAGAAGGTGTCCAGGATATGGACCTTCTTCCGCTCTCCTTGACTCGCACCGAAATTCATAAGCTCTCAAGGTCAGGGTCTGGCAGCGACAAGGGGAGTACTGAACGACGGAAGCCCAATTGGACCGAGTGTGAAAACGTTTTCCTCTTGGACCAATTCAGCATCCATAGAGAGATCCTGACTTGCAAAGCCACGGATGCCTCGACGAATCTCCGGAAGCAAGAAGTCTGGAGAATCATTTGTCAAAATCTGAACCTGCAAAATTCCCTAGTTCGTCGTACCCCTGCCGAAGTACGGCGGAAGTGGAAAAATCTGGTGACGGCAGCGAAGAAGGAACTCTGGGAACTGCGTCATCAAGCACATACAACGGGAGCAGCTCGGAAAATTTCGGAATTGAGTCAACGGGTAATACAATTGCATTCTTCGGCAGCGTCCTCGAATAACGCTTCAGCTCTTTCGGCTCTATTTCTTCATCATCAAACTACAAGCGAAGACTTGAAATACTGCGGAACGAACAACAACGAGTACGACAAAGTTTCCGAGTACTACTCCAATGGGAGTAGCTCCCACTTCACACCCATTGTTCAATTAAGTGAAAACGTTTCGAGTCCAACGGGAAGTATCATGTCCAGCTCTGACTCCAGAAACGAGTTTGACTCTGGAATTTACGAAGAGGCCACGGATCTACGAGTCAACGTCAATAAGCCCCTGGAGCGCAAAAGTATCGAGACAACTGAAGACGTTCAAATACGGAACAAGGGAAGCAAAAATTCTCCGAGCGCTGAGCTTCATCGCCTCAAATTAGAGTTGCAAATTGATGTTTTGAAATTACGAAAACGAAAATTGGAAATTGAGGTGCGTCGACTGCGGCGCATCCCTGGCTTTCTCTGGAGACGAAACTTAAACCAAAAACTATAATTACTTGGCACTCGAATTTGTTAATTTTAACTTTATTTCAATAAGCGCATCATGTCCTAGCTCTTAAGAATAAAAACGATTAAAATAACAAAATGAATTATTTTAATTGCTTCTCACTTCCGAATGTTTCTTTTAAATATTAATATGCTTAACTTGATATAAAAGAACAACATTTACAGAGGTTAGAAAAATTATGGTAATTCAATTCATTCAATGAAATGTAGTCAACAAAGTTTCATAAAGAGGAATATATTGGTACTTATTCACCTTATTTCAAGTTGAAAACTTGACACACAAAATAAAAATAAGATGTTAGAGATCGTCTTACCTTAAAATAACAAATCGTTCAAATTTAAATAGAAAGTGAGAAGTGAGTATCTAACCTACGCCAAGTGTTTTACAATAATTGCCTTCGCAAACCTCAAACCTGTTCAGCCACTTTCAAAAATTAAATAAAAAAAAATCGGTGATTTAACTTTGGTTCCTTTGTAATGCCAAACTATCACGGCAAAACGTCTTACTTTCACTTTCACCTCTCTCCTTAAAAAAAACACCAAATGGGCCAGCAACAAACCAATTTTTGCATTTTTCCTTCTTTTTTTAAAGGCACTATTGATTCAAAATTTTGCTTATTTGTACTTTATACCATTTTTATGAAACGCAAATAACGATTAAGAACGGGTTTATAAACTGTAAACTGTAAAGATTCAGAAATAGTAAAGAATTATAAAATCGGCAAATACCTTATTTAAAAAAAAATGAGATTATATTATATGTATTAGAATTATATGGCTGAAATAAATACTACCTCTATTTTTACTCCTTTGAGTTCATTAAGTTAGTTCCAAGCCTCAGAATCATCCCCGGTGCCCTATGCCTTGTCATCATGCTTCGAAAAGAGGGTGAGGGTTGAAAAATCGATCGATTTATCTAGTTTTCCATACTTTGAAATGAAAACCTCTGCAATGTAGAAATCCAGTAAAGAACTTGGCAGTACTTGTAGTTTTCAACATCTTCAATACAAAATATTTAATTGTTTATAATATTTGTTTAAAAACTGACTATGAAGGCATACTATCAAAGTGCAACCATTCTATTACTCTTGTTACAAATTTTTTCAATTAAAGGAGATGGAAAGCGGACAACAGAAACTGACCATTTTCTAAATAACGCACTTCATGTCACTCTGAAAAAATATGTCCATTACAGTCAATTGGGATATGGTGCAAAGTGTTCTATAGCTTTTGGACAGCGGCGAATTGATATTCTTTGGGAGCATTATTTGGCCTATTTGACTTCCAGTGCCCCCGAAATTGTACGTTCCGAAGGATTCAGCCTCCTCAAGGCCTTAACGGACGTCGTTAACGCCAAGACACCCCTCTGCAATTACTACAAGCAATTGGTTTGCGACGAAGTCACATTGACTTGCCGCTGCCTTCAAGGACAATTCCTTGGCCTCAACGTTACCACCGTTCAGCAAAACGGAAAATGCGCTCTGCAAAAGGGTAGTTTCTGTACACCAATCAACTTTGATTTCTACGGTCTCAACTTGAAAAATTCCATGAATTGCGAAATTGGTAGTAACTGCATGATTGCGACATCACCTTTAAATTATTGCACAAACACGCAACACAAACAAAATGCAGTCGATGAAGATGAAGTGGCTGGTGCGCATTTATCTATCAATATTATTGATTACCACTTTGCTGCTCAATTGGGAAAGGGATTTTGCGTTTGTAACAAAGCATGCATGAACTTTGTACCAAGAATTGTAATTATTATTATGCCGATTTTGTACATTTTGCTTCATTAGCGTAAAATCATGTTCAGCGTAGCGTAACATTAATGTAAATTCCGTGCTAAGCAGACATCCTTGCATCAATGGAACGTACTTGGCCGAAGCGTAAATGTAAATGAAGCGTTGAATGTGTCCTGAGTAGTAGCTTAATTAGTAAAATGGCTTAAAATTATGTAAATTAAATATCTATTAAGTAGATTCAAAGTATATTCATATTTAATAAATTTAGGTTTAGAGCTGTATTATGTTAAGAACGAATTGCTTCAATTAAGACAAGATTTATGGATATTCCGTTTGTTCTCGGAACCATTTTTTGGTAATAAATTTTGAAAATGAATAAATGGTAAAGTGCATGGTAAGACTATTTTTGGCAATTTTCTTTTGTTTAAAATTGTAATTGTTCCCTCCTTAAGGCTGTCAATTACCCATTCATTCATAATGCATGTAAGGAGGAGATTAGAATGAATGGAATTGATTTTTGCATATGTGGGTAATTTGGAATAATGCTTGTAGTGTTCTCAGATCGTTAGAACGTATCACCCGAGTTGACCGTAGATAAGTGGTAGATAATTGATACTTTGATTGATCCTCAATCGTCAACCAATGTCTTCCTTCCACTTTATTGTTAAGAGTGGCGTGAGAAAAGGCATTTTACAAGTAAACAATTATACCAAGTAATGTCTCTATTCTGCGAATCAGTTTACACCATCAATTGATCCATCTTTACCAAATACAGAGAGGCAATTGGATGCAAAGTTTCGTTGTCAGTGATGGGAGGTCAAGGGTCACCTTCTATCAATCTTTTCATTTCTGCACTACACTTCTATTGTTAGATTTAAAACAAAGTTGCAACTTAGAAAGGCAAGATTGAATGTCTAGACGGCTCACATTCCCAATTCAAATTTTAAAGTAGCGAAAATCGAAGACGTTTTGCAGTTTTGAAGAAATCTCTCGTCTAAGCGTGGAGCAGTGGGTGAAAAAACTGTAGCGTCTTGTTTTTTTTTGTCGCATGTTTTTATGAGATCTTTGAATCGTGAAAATCGGAACGTGAAATTATTTACCGTTCAAGAAGCAGGGTCAAAAATAATAGGATAAAATTTCAACTCATTAATTTTTTATTTAGTCTTTTTATCTTAACTTATTTACTACCAACATTAAAAGCTTAACGTTCGAATCGGAGCTTCCAATACTATTTGCAGCAAACTTGGGCAGATTTGCTATTCCTATCCCGTCACTAAACGAAACAAATTAAAACGAGTGGAAAATTAATTTCCAATGAATGGGGTCTCAAGCTTATCGGCGCTTTCAAAAAATTTCCAGGGTGGTCATAATGCATTTTAAATGGTAAAATCATAATTTACGCTAAATTGAATATCGAAGCGTACAATTAATCTAAAAGTCACCACAATACCTCAAATGCAAGAAGACACTTCAGGCTAGAGGTTCGGTTGACAAAATTGTAAGAAAGTTAATCATAACTACCGGTATTTTTGGAAACAAAGTTTTAAACCTAAATTATTTATTGATTAAAGCAAAAAAAATGAAAATATTTTCAACCAACGACATAGAAAATGAGCTGAACTTTTCTTTTTAAGATCTTCAACATAATTTTAGGTGGATCACAAGGGAAGTTATTAACCGCCGATTCGAAAAAACCGATAGTTCTCGAAAAGTAGCCAGTTGATAGCCAGCATACTATTTTATGTACACCCAGAAGAGTACTGGGTTAAACCATTTATAAAATAAAGAAATATTGTCAATATTGACCCGTTTCCATCTAAATGCCCTTAAACTTCCTCTAAGCACACTTTTGCTCTCTTTAGTGAGTTCACGCTTATTCAAATAAAATAAAATGATTTAAATTCAACTTATTAAGAATAGAAATACCCTCGTAGATTCGATAGAAGCAAGAATTAGATGTACAAAGTATTTTCATTTAACTTCTTCCGTGTAATTAAGAAAAAAATAGCATGACTCGCGGCAGTTTAGAAACCAGTAGCACAGCCAACGACTGTCTGTTAATTTGTTTAATCTAGTTTGTAACTGTCCGATACAAAAAATCAACGATTGTTTATTTTTTGCCTTGAAGGGCCCCCTTAAAACGAAAAAGTTTAATCACAAGCGTAACGCGTAAGTTTCCCGAGAAAGTAAAGGGTGGGCCGAATAACTTAACTACAAGTAGCCTTGTATTGCATCAAACATAATTTTTTGAATAAAACAAATTTGTTTTTGGTTTGGCCAAGTTAAAGTTTAAGTGAGTAGTTGAGTAGTCTCCATTCCTGATGCCTGAATACTGATTGGTGGTGTTTTTTTGGCGTTATTTACGTTATTCACAAGAATCGATGTTTTAGGAAACAACAAGCAGAAAATAAAGAACTTCCAGGTAGATCAGGAACCTTGATGACGCCACGTTACCGAGCACTGAGCAGGTATGGATATTACGATGCAGCTTGGCGGACTGCAATTTTGTCACTAGGTGACTACATGAAATTATTCTAAACATATTGGCATTGACACGAGGACGGAAACTGAATGGAAATTATTAAGGTAACAAATTACGATGAATGGAGATGGTGATTTCATTCATTTTCCGTGTAGGTGCACGATATTCGAAGCAAACGAGAAATATATACGGGGAAGGACATGGAACCTCCTTCGAAACTATTTAAGGTTAAATTATTATTCCAAAAATAATCCTTAATAATATCCTCAAACAAGAAATTGATTCTAGTCAATTTTCATCATCGCTTGTCTCCTGTAAGGTTTCTGCTTAATATCAGAAATCTTAAGCTTAAAACACTTATATGCTCAACTTCATTCAGCATTTGAACAGAGTGAGTACAATCTAAAAGTAAAGCCCAAAATATTTGTTATAATTATTCAAAACGGCGTTTTGTTTAGAATTTCAGTGAATTTCAGTTTTAAACAATTAATTTATTTCATTAAAATTTAGCGCTTCCCGTTTAATTTTCTTCCGCCGCTCACGCCCATGCTTTTCTTTTCAAAGTAAATTGAAATCGCGTTAAATAGAACTCTCAGTTTACTGGTCAATAAACCGGCAACATTAACTCCTTTCTCCGTTTTCTTACAAAAATTATGAACAGTTAAGTTATCCAACATAATATTAGTTCTTAAAAGGTTTCTAAACCGTGGGTTGCTACTAGGGAATCAATCGGGAAAAACTTTCGCTGGCGTTCTAGCATAGCTTTCTTGATCCTAATTGATTTTTTTTTAAATAAAATTAAAAAGGCCAATAATATCAGCAATGATTAATATGATCTTTTTAGAATAGTTTTGTACCTTGCCTCCGATAGACAAATTATTCAACAACATTTTTTTTAAGTCAATGCCTCGCCGGCCGACAATTAGATATTACCGAAGAAGCTCCGCCCTCTTCATTCCTAAAAGTATTTTATGAATCAATTTCTTTGAAGGAACGAACCCTCCAGATCAACATTAAAAAAATACAATCAGCTGCAAAAATATTTTCATTTTTTATAATATTATTATTATTTGAATTTCATTTATCCCAATTATAATAACATGAGAATAGCAAAAGAAACAACTTAGAACAGGGACTGATAATAAATGAAGTCCGATTTTCCCTTAATCTTCAATTGGATTTGTAGTACATATAATTTAGTTAAGGATGCGTCTGAAGGTCTGGAAATGCATGGACACTTCCTACACGGATTCCCTGTCCTAGAACGGGCTTGTTTAGCTTCATTGCGGAGATGTACTAAATCTTAAACTCATTAACATTGCCTTTTGTACACTTCGTACGATAGATTTAGATAACATTTTACAAACCCTAAATTTGGTTTATTCCAATAATGCACCCGGGCTAAATACCCTAGTTTAAATTAAATATGACCACAACGAGTAAAAAGAACAAGGACTGCATAGGTAACTTTTACTTTTATTACAAACCTTATTTTAAATATTTAGTAAAGCCCAATTAAGGCACACTTTTACGGCATAACAGGCTTGCAATTTGTTAAAAACATAAGTATGAGCATTTTGAAATTATAGAAATTATAAAATCCTCCAAAAATTTCCATCCATTGCTGTTCAATGTCTCTGAATCTTTGGATGCAGGCCGTTTGTATTACCCCTGATCAGTTCATTGAATTTGAATTTATTTGCCATTGATTAAGAACAGATAAAGGTGGTAAGTGCAAACACTTCCACTAAATCTTTTGGCTCTCTCATCATTTCCAGGAAATGGAAATTTGAAATTTAGATCTTCGGCACTTAATTTCCATTTTCGGATGGATGAGTTTGATACAAAAATGAATAATTCATTTCAATATGTTTTCTTCTTCTTTTTTTAAATTTTGATTGACATTTGCCATTCATTCATAAACTTGGCACCCCTTGCCCCTCCAGTTTGGCACGACACCTTTGCCTAGGACTTCCCTTAAGGATGCCATTGGTGGAAGAGATGCACTGGAGGAAATGTTGAGTTGTTGCTCCCCTCAGCGCTTGGAAGCTGTCCTAAGACGCTGCACTAACTTCAGCGTTATATTAGAAAGGGCATCCATGCTTCTGGAACCACCTTCTGGTCCTGGATGGGAAGACAGCGATTGCATGGTCCCATCTTCAGGCACAAAAGTTGGCAATTTCCTTATAAACCCCGCAGGAAGTGTCAACTATCAACACTCTTCACTGGCCGTCCTTCCGAGAGGTTCCTTGTCACAAAAGTCCAGGACTAATAGGAGAAATACTTGTAAAGCGTCCACTTGTCCCAGCGAGTCCTATTGTTCGAGAAAAGTCCGAAATCATTGTAATTGGGCGCTTTAGCATTTGTTCGAACGGAACGCTTGCACTTCAAAGCCAAGAGCACCGCTGCTGTCAGCTGCTCTACTTTAACGCTTCAGGACAATTTTTTGGAGTGTCTCTCCTTCTAATCTAACAGTTCATTTGTCCTTCTAAAAAGGAGTATTTCAGTTTGTTTATCCTCCTGCAACTAAAGTTAGTTTAACTTGGACTTTAGCTGGAGACGGAAAGAGACCTTTCTGAGAGGCCATAAGAATCCTCATCTACTTCAAGATCCAAAAAATAGCATCTCCAGGCCATAGACGCCCTATGCACCCTCCGTAGCTGGAACTCTCAAATAATTGGTCAATTAGTTTCTGCACCACTTCACGAGCCGAACTTTTGGGACATTTACTCCACGGAGAGGTCGTAAGGTTCATTTGTCCAGATCAATATGGAATTGAGTCGAAAAGTGGCCCTTGTCAACGTCTCCATCTACATTCTGCTCTTCTGCCGGTCAGTACCTTCCCAAGCCTCGCCCTCACCTGGCAGAACCAATCCCTACACGACCAGTGGTCGCAGCCCCAGCCAATCCAGAACGCCAATCACAAGCAACCATGTCAGAGACAATCAGGGCATCCCAGAGGTCACGACCTTCCAGAACGTCTCCAGTCCCTTGTCACCCAGCGCCAATCAGAGCATTGCATCCTGCTCCGATGAAAGCGTCGCAGCGGGAAGATGCTCGCGCCCAATCGGCTTGGACATGAAGAAGCTAAGTCTCGAACTCATTCGTCACGATATTCTAAGGAAGCTAAGGCTGGATGAAAACAAATTGCCCAACGTTACCGCCATCCCAAAGGAATACTTGACGAGTCTACTTACCGGAATCGAAATGCAGAACGATTCGCCGCAGTCACAGTACGACGACGACCATGCCACAACGGAAAAAATTATTGCTTTCTCCAGGACCCGTAAGTTCAAAAGAATTCATTTTTAATTTTAAGGGTACTTTTTGGCAATTTCCTACTACTTGATATTTCCTGATACTTTTGAATTGAGATTTGAGATCATGACAGGGGTTGACGATGAAAAATGCTTGTTTGTAAAGCTGTAAAAATCGGAAACATTGCGATAAGATGACAAGTGCTTTACTATTTGGCGAACAGTGATTTCATTATTTTATGCAGTGATATAATGCATAACAAGTTAAATTCGTGTCATTCTTCTTAATCATTTGGCTCAGTTTTGTAGAGCAGTCTCTGCAAGGCATTGACATTGAGAAGAGTCTACTTTAACGCTTAAATTCCAACTTGAAATTTTTTGACAAGGAATTAAGTTTGAACTTTGTCTAGTGAGTCGACCTTGGTTAGAATTTTAGGGCTTTTTCCTGTTCTCGATTCCTCCATGTGCATCCATTGCAGCAAGGTGACTGACCATTTGCAGAAACTAGCAAAGGATCTCTTAATTAAATTAGTAGAGTACTCAATTCAGGTAATTTTGTCGTGTGATGTAATCTAACAAAGAGAGCACATTCTACGAACAGGGTAGCTCAATATGTTCACAAGGATACGTCACAAAATGTCCATCCTGCTTCGATCATGACGTTTATAAGATTTATTTTAGCTGATATTGCTCGAACGTATCATTTGAAAGGTCAAGAAAATGCTGCTGTTAAGATGCAAGATTGCTAGAATCGCAATTGCAGCAGCATCTTGTTTTAAGCAATTGTGTCAAACTTGATTTCAACTTTTCATCTCGATAACACAACTTTTTACCTTGAAATGCTTTTTTTTTATTTGCGGATCTAAATAAGTGATATTTATTTCTAGAAAATCCAAAATATCGCTGTAAAAAATATTATTTTGTATAACTCGCCATGATCGATAAATCAGATCTTCAAGTTTGTAGGATTACGTAAAAATACTACAATCGAATCAACAACGCAAAATGGTTTAAAAGTAATGATTAATTCCAACGGGAAAGATGTCATAAGTATGAAAATAAAGATTGGCCATTTAATTTTCTGTATATTTTTTTTTTCAAATAACGAATGAGTGGACTTTCTAGTAACTTTTAGCTCGTCAAAAGGTCATAATGGTACTAATTTTCAATGTTGAATAAATTTGCATACGAAGTCACAATTTAATTTATCAATCATTTAAAGCAAGCGAGGCATTTAAGATCGACAATTTTGCCTTTCTAATATAGGTGATCCTGGTATATAGCTCTGAAATTATACGATATTCACATTTTTTCTTTAAAGATAGTTAAGTTAGAATAATTTCGTAGAAGCCTACTAACCTGCTCATTTGTTAGCGAACATTTGAATTTTATTGTGAGACAAATCGTCTCAAAATAAAATTCAAATAATCGCTAACATTTGAATTTTATTTTGAGACAAATCGTCTCAAAATAAAATTCAAATGTTCGCTAACAAATGAGCATCCGTAACTCCAATTGTAAGTGCTTGGATGGGTTCGCGTGCCATAGGAGATGCTTTTAGTCCATCAGAAATATTAAGTGTTGACTGAGGACAATGTGCGATCCAATCCACAACCAAGCCCTCCAATTCCTTTCTTCCAGATAAAGTGCATCGTATCCAAAAATAGATTTTCACTGTTTCTGAAAGACATGCATCTGATTCATGCTTCGTTAATGTCGTGCATGGAACACAGGCTTCAGAAGATCTGTCAATATGACGTATAACTCCGTCACTGGAGTTGGAGGTGTTAGCTTACGTCAGTCACTCAAAATTGCATAAAGTGGGTAGAAAGCATTTCCTTAAATCTCGACAAGAACCAAGAGAATTAATGCTTAATTAAGTTCTTGAAATCTTAAGTGCAAATCCCGCAGGGTAAAGTAAAACGCAATAATGCCTAGATCTACTCATCTACTCACGTTGTTACACTGGCAAACTTAACAGCGCATAAATTTTACACTTAGATAAGGATACCACTTCTTTGACTCTGTAATAAGGGTTGTATCTTGTATGTGAACATTATTATATTTTATCCTATTTGCTATGTATTTAGTGGATGACATTGAATACCTGCATCACATAATTCACTAACAAATCCAATTTGAAATGCAACGCATGGTAAATCCAGTTGCAAATTTAAACTGTCCTTAAGTTTTGGACTCGAATTGATAACAAATATCTGCATTTTAAAATAATTAGCAAATATTTTGAGTGAAAGTTGAGTACATTTTTATTAGTTGAGTATACGCAACAAACAGCGTTTATTGAAAAATAATGCGATATTTCGCGATATGAACTCAGAAAACTTGGATAATTCTTAAATTCTTAATAGCTTAACCCTGTAGATTCTTTAGAAATACCTCAGTAAAGCTTAGAAGTAGATTCTTTATGTGTTATGTACTATCATTATAACCCTAATTATAATATATTAATTTCTTTGAAGAGCAAATCAAAATGAACGGAAAAAGTCTGAGCTCCCATCACTTCACCTTCACGGACAAATTGTTAAATATGCGGATTGACATTGCCATGTTACACATACTCGTCAAGTTTAATGAAGGAGCCAATCAGCTTCATCGCAAGGGAGAATTCTACGTTCGGGTCATGCAACTTATTTCGGAAAAGCGAGGAGAGTCTCCAGTATTTAATAATTATGGGTAAGCAACCTATTCCAATTAAGGATGCTTAGGTTTTGCGTTCTGTATCACAATTTTGATTTATTTAATACAATGGGTATCACTCATACATTTTAACAATTTTAATAAATGACAGGCCCGTGAAAGCCATCGCACTCCCTCCGCATCCAGGTCAAACCCATTTTCGACACGAAAGTTCACGATGGATCCAAATTGACGTTCGACAGGTTCTAGGGAAATGGATTGCCAATTCTCCAGTCACATCTTCCAGGAAGATTGGCCTCGTATTCGATGTTACCGACGCCTCTCAGAATCATATTTCTGAAGTTTCCATAGTCAGCGGCAGTGACTTGAATGTTAACCAAGTAAGTCACTGTATTTCAATTAATCGGAAAATATTGAAGCAAAGCTCTTACAATTACTAAAAAAATCCTACAACCTCTTTGGTAGCTTGGACATACATTTGTTTGTACTTGAGATAAACAAATACAGTGAGGTCTTTTACCCTCCCTCTTTACTTTCTCCACCTTCTCTTGAATCCAGCACGAAACAGTGATTCAAGCGCAATACCGGAAACAATTTATTGATTAATCGGCTTAGCTAGCTTATCTTATTAGTTATACATCAGCTGTTTGCGACAATTTGTCATGTGGCCCATCGCAATTGAAACTCCGGGCGTGATTTCTCCCCACCCAAAAGTAAAAAGCAGGGAGGGTTAAAAGATCTCACTGTGCATTTACATCTTCGCTTATACATTTTCATCTTAAAGTTAAATAATGTTTTGTTTTCAGAATCCGTTTTTGGAAGTTGAAGTAAGCGAAGAGAGTCGTTCGCGTCATACTCGTGATCTTGGATTAGACTGTTTGGAGAGTTCCAAGGAGACAAGGTGTTGTCGGTATCCCTTAACCGTTGATTTTGACGTCTTCGGATGGGACTGGGTCATAGCTCCGAAGCAATATGAAGCCAATTATTGTTCTGGAGAGTGTCCATTTGCATTTCTGCAAAAGTACCCCCACAACCACATTGTTCAGCAAGTAAATCGAGGGATTGGAGGCCCTTGTTGCACAGCAAGGAAGCTATCCCCTATTACAATGTTACACTTTGATCAAGACGGTAATATTGTGTTTAGCGTTTTGCCAGGGATGTTGGTAGATCAGTGTGGCTGTTCCTAAGGGACGATCACCTCAGAGGGATGTCAGGGCGTTATTTAAATTGTTATACTCAACAACCTTTCCTTAGAATTTCTTGAAAGTACAACTCGTTCCTAGATTCATTCTTTAGGACTAACTTCTTAACTTTATTTTGAAGGCTTCGTGTTGGAGCTTCTTGGATTGTATTGGTAGCTTGTAAAACCCTAAGATTTTTTGTAATCAAAGTGAAAGCAACCACCTCTGTTCATAGTCTTTCTTAAGCATAAATACGTATTACGCATCATTTTATATTTTGTATTAAGGAGTAGACGTAAGAAACCTGCTGTGGCTGTGAGACTCTCTCAAATTATCTAAAAGTGCCATTTCCTGTTCATACCTAAATTCAAGGACGCTAGACCACGAGAAAATCCCATTTCCCCAGATTTAATTGTTTGATTAAAGAATTGTAGTAGTTAATAATTAACATTAGAAAGTTAGGAGGGATGAGAGGGAGAAGTGATTCATTTATATGGACGTCGTAAGCACTTTGAGTTCCGAGTACCAGTGATTACAATGAAACAAACAAATTATAGAATACATGTACTAGTTAAGGAACTTATATTTCTACAACATGTAGTTACTAGTTTTTAGAAAACAATTAAGTCTAATTGTTGGTCCTTCCTATATATCATTTAAAGATTGATTAAACTCATTAATTTTGTAATTCTTGCGTCACTTCGTCAATGAGAATTGTTCCAGGAAATCCTTGTTTTCAAAATCCAAATTAACTCTTAAAACTAGTCCATCCGAACGCCACATACAAATTAGTACGAACAATATTCCCCCAACTTTCTCCGTTAAAATTGTGCTTATATAAAACTGCTTCCGTATGCTTAAAAGGTGTTTCCTTATATGTAAATGATTAAGAAAAGTCAACCACAATTAATTTAGCCACTCAAGTCCAGAAACAATGAAAGATGAAATTCAAGTCCAGAAGGAAGAAATGGTAGAAGAAAAAATGTCTTAATTAAGTTGGTAAGTTTAAACGTCAAAGCGTGAAATGAATTTTTTTTCTTAAGGTTCATAATTCACGATTCAAATATACGAGGAGTGTAATTGATAATGATTACTATCTATTACTTATCCCTAAATAAATTACTTACTACACTTATTTTACTCATTTTACTAACCACCTACATTGTCTCGTAATTAGAAATTGATGAATAAAAGCTACAGGGTTTGCACACAGTTTCAAAACTTGTAGAGTGTTTGTTGTAATAAAATCCTAAAACGCCGTTTCCCATGAGATAAAACGACCATAATCTTATTAAATCAGTTTCTTCCGGTTCCTTGGATCGATTCCGAGTACTTTTAGTTATGCCAAATGCGTCAGAGATTGTATTTAAAGGTAAATAGAGGGAAGTGACTGGTTGGTTATAAGAAAAACAAGTGAAGTATTTAGCGTTTTCGGGGTCTTTGAATAAGTGCGAGTGGACAAGAAATAAATAAGTAAATCCCATGATGATGGTGATGAAGCGACCGGCATCGACTTGCCTCAAAGCAGCCTTAAGACTGTCGGCAAATTCCCTTTGATCTTTACCTCCTTTTTTCTGAACGTCGAGAGACCGCGAGGCTCAAGGAGCTTCTTTTTCAACTGCATCAACAAATCGGTCCACGAACTAAACCCGACAATAACACGCTCCGCGACTCCTGTTTAATTTTTTATGCATTAATTCCGTTCCGTTAATAACCTAACCTAAACTTATCCCTTCCCAATTACCGCTATAAACCAATATGGTTTCGAACTGCATAATGAACAAGCCTTGAATATTGTTTCTGAACGATTAACTTCCGCATTTAAAAAAGTGGGAAATGTCTAAATAAAATAATATTATATAAATTTATAAAATACAAATTATTAATGCACTGTGATTCCATTATCAAATTTGCGGAGGGTGCTCATCTCCTTTGTCGGTAATTTAAATCATCAAAAAAAATCTTCAAATTCTTACGATTGCTTATCAGGCTTGCAACAAAATAATTGTTTGAAAATATGAATCACTAGTTACTAAAAAAATACAAAATATAAAATGAAGCGTTGGTGCGTTAGAAAATCATTCAAGAAAATTGTTATGCACATTAATACACTATTATAAAAGTAAAGTTAGAATCCTCACTTTGAAAAAGAAATTAAATTAAAAGGAGTAATATGGTTAATTAATTACTTGATGCAAAGCTTTTAAATCAAATGCTTTGTTTTTTAAATGGATTTAATATAAAAAAAAATTGAAAGTTTTTTTAAAACAAACAAACGCGAATTGTAGTGGTACTGTCATGTTTTGAGAATAAGAACTATACTACCTTTTGACAAACACCTAAGAATCTTTAAAATTACCTCTTCTAGTAGTTTCTTATAACTTATTTAATGTAATTAGACATTGGTCCACAATTAGACAAAAAACTATTCAAATCCACATTTGCTATGTATAATTTATTAAAAAATTGAAATTTGAGAGCAATGCCGTAAACGTCGTATACCAAATGGGTTAATGTTAGGAAATGACTCGTTGATCTTTTTCTTTTTGAAAAGTCGAAGGGGCAGCGTTTAAGTAAAAGTGGCCTGGAAGAGCCATGTCCTGAAATCCTTTCTCCTGCCGCATTAGTCTTCCTATGTCACTGATTCTGACAGCTTGTCCCTGTCCCACTAGTCTTCCCTTGGCACCATCCACGCACACAACGCTCCTCCAATTGCCAAAGTACTTATCGCCAGCAAGGGCTCCCCTACCCCTTACATCCAAATTCAAAGTCTCCGCCAACATTGTTCCAACAATGTTCCAATCCGCAGCATTCCCACTATTCGCTCTCCTACTCACCTGCCCCACCATCCATCCACACCCAGCAATCTCAAACCGAGTCCTCGACATCCAAACGTTCCTCATTCCCGACGACGACATTTTGAAATTCGCCACCATAATTCTCAAGCATTTTGACGCTCGCCGATGCACGGAGTCACAAATGGCGTCTCCAGAAACGTGTTCCAGATTCGGTGGAACACCGTTGGGAAATATGAACGTTTACGTTGGATATGAAAGACTAACGGATCTGGAAGATGGTGAGAGGAAGAGGAGTGACGAGGGAATGGAAGAAGAGGGAAATTCATTTGCTTACTCCCTGGAGAAAGCACAACTTTCTCCAAACCTTATTTCCAAAATGATGATTGACACTGGAAGACGCCATAAGGTGGTTTCCATACTTCCGGATTCGACCAACAATAAAATGAGTGGTGAACATGACATTGTTTTTGTCATTGACCCATTTCCTCACCACAACTTTGGCCACTTCCTCGGACTCTTCTTTATAGATATGGATACAGAGGCGGAGCGTTGCGAAGGAAAGGATCGAATATATTTAAATGGTAAGAAACGTGTTTTTCATTCATAATTTTTGTTTGCAAACACGACATTGAAATCCCACTCCACAACATTACATATCATCGCTCGTTTACTTTGGACATAGTTTTAAGCATTAAAAATAGCAAAAAAAAGGAGAAAGAATGAGCGTAATGTAAACTTTAAATAATCTAAAAAACAACAGCATCTTTTTGACAAATTTTTTTTTTACAGATTAGACATTGTTTGGTTCCCAATGTCCATGAAATGAAATTATTGTTTCTAGTCCTTGAGAGGTTTCATTTTTATTACGCTCACGCACCCTTCGCGGTTGGAGCTCTAATAGCATTAAAGTATTTATGGTAAAACCGATGTAAGAATAGCTTTTGCAACCTACTACAGCATCGTTTTTCGCATTCTCAGTGTCCTTTCCATCATCCGTAGCTTTTTGTAAATGAGAGAAGAAGCGAAAAGTCATTGGAAGTGGTTTTTGAATTATAAGAAAAGGCTTCGTGGGAAAAGGTTTTGTGCCAAGTGGTCCCACAGGCGGCATTCATTGAGAAAGGAGAGATAAAGGTGCCACGAGCCAGGTTTCCTTTGATCTCGCCGCCTTCAAAGGGATGCCGCCCCTTAAGCCTCATAATACCATATTACACTTATCCCAACCCCATTTCTACTGTATTACTTCAATCAGACCGAACTCACCTGAACTTCACCGCATCATTAGCAATTGTAACCGGAGCACTAAACGGATTTCCTTCCAACTTTCAAATATCAATTTATGCCTCTTTACTTGAAAAATTTAGATCGAACTTGTATTGCCGCGGCAAAGAAACCAAGGTGTTCCGAAATGAGCTCCGAAGACAATTTCAAGCGATTTGTTCCATCTTCTAAATGCTATATTGACTTTTTACCCACCGTTCAAAGATCGGGACATTTTCCTACAAACGCTACCGAAAATCTACTAAAATGCGCCAATCTTCGACAGTTCCGCTCTTGTCCTTCAACGGCGGCGGCGGCGTCCAATCGAAATGAAGATGATTCCGAGAGAAAGATTCCAATCGATGCAGAGATCAGAACTCGATGCAGATTGTTTCAACGGTATAACAAAACAAACAATTCGAGAGAAAGAGGTTTCTTCAAAAAAATTTTGAATTTAAATTTCGACTAGAATAGATGTGACCAAGGGCTTCTAATTGGCGGAGGTTGGAGTTCACTGCACTCTGCAACAACGTCAGAGGAGAACGTTCGAAAAATGCATTCAATGCTCCTTTTGAATGGATTTCTCCAGGAAAATATTCAAATTTATTATTCAAATGGGGGCGGAATTAGATCAAATTCAAAGCTTCCATTTCAATCGCTTGAGAAGAAAGCAGAACTGAGGAGGCATGTTAAAAGGGTTTGTCAATCAAAGCACTGTGCAGATACATTCTTCGTCTACCTCAACACACCGATGATGAGCAACGGAAACTTTCTTTTATGGGATTCAAACGAGAATGGATTGGTAAAACTTGTCATTCAAAATCAAACTACGAAGCTTTTAAGCTAAAGTTGTTCGCATTTATATAACGATGCTTACAATAGGCTGACGAGGAGGAAGTTTACACTAATGAAGAATTTGCGTCGGATATTTCAAGATGTGAAGCTCAGCGTGTGATCATTGTGTCAGATCAAAGGAGAGGCGACATGTTGATGTCGCTGCTGCAGAAATCTAATTCACATCCGAATGTTCTACTGTCAGTGGCAGCTTCGTCGGATCAACCGACTCGAAACGGAGAGCTAACGACAATTTGGACAAATCATTCCCATCCGTCAGCGTGTATTAAGCACGTTCAGCAGGTAATTTAAGTTGAAAAAAAAAATATTTGGACGTTTAAAACAATGTAAGCCCATCGTTAATTCTATGAAACTGCACTTGTATTATAGGCCGCAGCCTTGCGAATGAAGGACTCTTTCCCAGCATTTCATGATACTTCCGGTGGAAGCTTGCTAAATCTAAGCATTTCCGGTGCCCCTTGTGAAGAACTATACTCAAGAGAGCTGCGATTGCAATATCAAGGTATTCGTTATGCAATTTTTATTTTCAAATTGACTTTTCAGTGCATTTAAGACTAGCCACACAAGCCCGTCCCAGGGCAAGGGTATCCAAAGAATAAAACTAAAATCGTACTACCCTAGGGCGGGTAGTTTCAGCTTAAGCATTATAATGACCAAGGATTTCTGTGACTAACTTGAAAATTAATTTAGAATTGACTAAATGAGTGCGTTAATTAATTTACAGGGTGTCAAAATTTACCCACTAGTATTTGGTTCGGTTCGCTAACGCACGCCGACGTAGAATCTTCGGATGAAACTGTTGATGGGAAGCACGTACGAGTACCAACCTATGACTCCAATGTATCCTACACCCGGAAGTTCTCATAATTTGTGATTGTAATTTATTTACGAAATCACTACTTATGGAAAAAACATCGTACCAACGCTTTATGAAATACTGAAAAAAGCATGATGATGGTAACTTAAGCTTTACAATGATGTTTTTATAGCTAGTTAATCAACTTGAATTATTGATAGGGTAATATATTTCCTGAATACACTGTTTTACAAACTATAATATTACTAATAAGATACAAATTATAAGCTAAGGACCTGTATCAAAATATATTCACAAATTTGACCAGTAATTTTATATTGAAATCTGGTGTAAATATCAAATCGATCATAATAACTTAGAATATCCCGCGACGACCATTTCGTCGTCGTAAGCGTTTGACAACCAATGCTTCATTGGCACGTGAAAGAAAGCAGTTGAGCTGGAGTGATTCCCCAATTTTCATCTTGCAGATTGGCCAAACTCGCGGCGAAGCTGCGTCATTAGCGTCAATTGAATCTACTGACGGATTCGTTGTTGAGTTCGTAGTGGTAGGCTTAGCATTTGCATCGAGTGGCACTTCAATTGGTGGGTCAAGACCAGCGCCAATTCTCATCAGAAGCGAAGTCACGGTTTTCTTAATTTCTCTCCTGCGTCTCCACATTTTAGGTTTTGACCATGGAAAAATGTCAAGCTCATCGTCTCCAGCAAATGGTCCATGAGGATGTATGGCATACAGTTTTGAAACAGATTGCCTCAAGCCTAAGGAAATTTCAAATCTGGAACATTTACTCACTAGAATTTTCCAATTTTGGATGGAATTTTGAAAGGAGGTTAATGTTTCCGAAATCTCTTGGTATTTGAGTTGAAGCACACGCAGTACTTTGTCCCTAAGTAAATAATAGTATTATAAGTAAAAAACCGATACACGCTACAAAAATTATGGGCATACACAGTTGTGTTGTTTGAAGATGGAGATGGAAAAGTGCCATGTATCTTAAAAACAAAACGTTGGTAGATTACTATTCGATCCATCAGATTCAGCTGAAATCCTTCTAGCGAATTGGTAATCAAAAGGGAAACTAATTTTTTACAGGTCATTTCAATGTACTCGACAATCCTGGCTTCACTGCAAATCTAGCGCATAACGGAAAAATAAGCTGAAATCACACAAAAGTAAAACAACTAATAAAAATAATGAAATCATAATCACTTACTGGTACTTCAATTTCGGTTCCCAATACTTTTTTGAATACAAATTTGCTTTTTGGGTATCTGGAAGCATGGTAGACACAAGTGTTGAATATTGCTACCAAGAAATCGAAGATTCCAACAATTAGCGCAGGATTGAAATTGGGAGCTACATTATCTTCCATACTGGACGGCACCTTTGACATCCTTAGTTAATTGTTAACATTCCATTAGTATCCCGACGGTAATTCGAATGATTAATTGGACTAATATAATTCGAGAAAAGATCATCTCACAATTCAGCAGCAGGCATAGAGTTACTCCACTAGCAGCGCCTAATTTCCCTTCAGGCCACGACCTAAATAAGTCATAAATAAACAAAACTAAGTTAAATAACTAAAACTAAACATACTAAAACTAAATAATCACGAACTAACGTAATTTGGGAGAATTAAAACTTCAGTTAACTTACCTTTTACAGTTTCCCACAAAACATTCTTATCCAGTGATCGCCTTTCGCTTTGCCGTTTTGAAAATTCAAAATTTTATAATATGAAGCACGATGAATTCAAATAAATCAGTTTGAGGACATAACTAACACATAAATGTCAATGTGAATCTTACTAGGGATCGGAACTCAATTAACTATTTACATTAATGCAGGTCATGTCCAAAATATGTAATGTAAATTCTAAATTTGCAATTAACCAATATAATATAAGGCTTGCAATTTCAAACAAAATAATACTCTATGAGCCGGTAATTTTTCTCACTATTTATTATTTAGATAAATTTACAAAAACATTATTAGAACACTACAAAATATTTATACCGCTCTTTCGAACGTGGGCAATAAATTACTGAAAATAAATTTCTTACATTAAAATATGTTAAGATTTCATAGACTTTCATTGAGCCCATTATGACAAATTTGCAAATAGATATCCTAACCTTGTTTGCCAGTTGGGGTCCCCTTACTGCAAATGCTGACAACGTCAGCGAACAACGACCGTCAAATGCCCAACCATTTATGTCACAAAATTTCCCCATCAGCCCATTATTACCCTCATGGAAACGGTGTAGGAGTTGGCTTGAAGTGGCGACTACCGTAAGGTTCCGAGTGTGGGCGAGAGAAATGCTAGCGTTGTCCCCTCATAGCGTATAAACACTCCTTGTTTCCCACACGCTCTTCAGACGCATGACTTGTTCTTTCTCAGCAGGACTTCTTCTTGGATTATTGACGACTGACTCAGACTTTGCTAGACAAGTGCAGGGTGCAGAGGGTTACAAGCTCTTCCCAAAAGGACAGTAATTAGCACTCGTTCGGTAATCAGGTACTAATTAGCCTTTGGTTACCTTAATACGCTCCAATAGCCCTTCCACCGACTACCTTCTCCCAAACGCATCCGATGTTCTGAAAAGTCAAATAGAAGCTTCCGTGCCGAAGAGCGTGAATTTTGGAAAGGAATATGCAATATACCTCCAAATAAGGAGAAGTAGTGTTTGTAATAAGTGCTCGACGAATAAGTACTCGTTGTATTCAGCACAATTTCCAACTGACTAGTTCGTAAGGGAGTCAAACCATGAGGACAGTCTCCCCTATTATTATTTTGATCACCGTCATTGCCCAGGTCTGGACCTCGGCTGATCAAGGTGAGTTTGGTCGCAATTAATTGTCAACTTATGGAAATCAATTGACAGCAAAAATTATGGAATTTATTAAGTGATTTAACTGCCCAGAATAAAGCCTTACAAAAGGTAGTTACTTTGGTTTAAATTAATTTGAAACATGGTTTTTACGGGAGGTGATTTCCTTTAAACTTCAATTGACTGACATGCTATGACATTCTGCTGACGTTCACTGACTGGGTTTACCAATTTGCCAAAATTACGTAAACGTGCTGTATATTTTTTGTTGTAATAAAGAGGAATATTTACTTGGCTTCCTTTTCCTACCTGTTATGTTGGCATTTAGAAAAGCTAATTGCTATTTATAAATTCAAGGAATTAATTACATTACCTCCTAGATTAAACCAAGCGATATTTTGTTTAATATTTTTTATCCGTCGAGACAAAGGAAATAATAGGTACTAACTTTTAGATTTGAAGTTAAGGTAGCGAACTAGAGATTTTCTAAATTCTGGAATTGTCTGTTGTTTTTTCGCTGAAATCAAAGCTAGAGTAGCGTATAGCGTTGGCTTAATCGTGATTTAGAATATTTTTCAGTATTTTCCTTATACCATGCGTACCGTAGTGTTGCTTTTTACTAGCCCAAATACCCTTTTCGTCTTTTCGGATCTTAACCATAAAATAAAAAAAATTCAGTATTGCTTATTAAAGTTTTTGACTATCAGCAATTAATAATCACCACCATCACGTTCAACCCTTTCGTTGTGCTTACTTTTACTTTTCAAATTATGCATTGCGACGTTTACGACATCCGTTTTGTACATCAATTACTTTAAAAGCTAATTGAGTAGGTACCGTTTCAAGGCTTGCTTTGCTGCGTTGATATCGTACCACTTTTATTGGCCTCATTTCCTAAAATCGTCTATCACAGAAGTGAGGTTAGAAATAAGTGATAAATAAATGATCTGGAACCAGAGGCAGGTACTTGTGAGGAAACGGAAACAATTGAAAACTAGCTTTTCCTTATACTACCCTTTGTCAAACTTAAAACGCTAAATATCTATGCTCCTAAAATAAACAAAAATCGTCTTAAACGATATTTTATTGTAGCTAAACAGACTCTTACTTAATGTCTTATTATTATGACAGTTCCACGCCTGGACTTGGTGGACGTGGCCAAGGGGTACCATGGCTTGGTGCGGGAGGACGAGTACACCGTAGAAGTGAAGCCAACGATTCGAGCCGTGGGTACGGAGATCTGCGGCTTCCGTATCACGAATCGACACCACGGGGATACACCCTTCGAGGTCAGATTCCCAAACGTCGTAACTTTGAGAATAATGGGAAATGTTGGGAGAAAGTGCCTGGAGAAAGTTGAAGCGTTTGGGTGATTCGATAAGAGTTGATTTTTGTTTTGCATGTTTGTTGCTGGAAGGGGAGGAGTTGGAGGGCTGTGATTACTTTCAAACTTTCTCCAGCACAACTTTCTGTTTGTATTTTCTCTGTAAAGAAAGTGGGAAGTTTGAGGCTTCCTTTCCCCCTCCCCTCCTAATGAGTCCAAGATGGTGTTGGGGTCCTTATGAATGTCTAATGAGATTCCGGACCCTTTCTCTTTGTGCTTCACAAGTAAATAGGGACGGGTTATTGAATTTGTGCCAACATGTATGAGTGGTTAGTTGCAGAGGCATAGGGTAATTCCATGAAACGGAATGAGATTAGGCTGGATGCCTCTCCAGTCACTTCTGCCTCTTCCAAAGGGAAAATATATCGATCGGAAGGTTGCTGGAGGGGCAACTGCTGGAGCCTGTAGTGATTTTAGCCTTAGCCACTATTTGCTTTCACAACCCACTTTACCTTCAACTCTTACCAGCGTCCTCCATACCATGGAAAACGGTATCGCTGATAGTTCTGCTGGAACGCTGAAACCTCCCGCCCTCCTCGGTCGCACAAACACCAAGTGTCGATGCTCTTCCAGGCGCTTTCGCCTCCATTTCTATGCAAATTTACCATCTTGCGTAACAGAATCTTACTGAAGGAAATCGGAGAGGGAGAAAGCTAGGATTTAGGGGTAGGGACTCTTCTGGCATGATGGAGAACACGAGTGGTAGTGTCAAAAACTAGCTCCAATTCAGGGCCATTTCCTTCAGCTTTTCTTAGGACGCTGAAAATGAGGCCCTTGGAAGAGGACTTTCTTTTTCAGTACAAATAGGCCTACAGGGAATCAGCGTGTCATGTCTGCTTTCCCTCCCTGCGTCGCTTCCATTCGGTGCTGAGAGAAATGACAAGGGGAGATGAGACACTTTGGGAAGCCTCATTTCAGAGGGCGAGTAAATAAGGGAGGCTTTACCCAATGCCGCTTTCCCTTCTTTCTTCAAACCCTCTGTCTTCATTTTTTAGAAATAGAAAGCAATTCCAGGCCAGAGAGATTCCTTATTTGATTCCCTTTATGAAGAGCTGAAGGGGCTCCAGTGAAGGGCTCAGAAATTCATTTCCCCTCATTCATACCCAAATCAAATCGATAAGTAAAAGAAAGTCCGCCGCGCACTTATCGCTAACTTTCTCCTTCGACACTGAAGTTTACCCAATGCCGCTTTCCCTTCTTTCTTCAAACCCTCTGTCTTCATTTTTTAGAAATAGAAAGCAATTCCAGGCCAGAGAGATTCCTTATTTGATTCCCTTTATGAAGAGCAAAAAAAAAATCAGTTTTGTCGGCGGCAGTCAGTCAGAAGAGATAGAGAACTTTTCGGAATTTCTTTTATTGCATTTCACGTAAATGGTTCCTTCAAGTTCATCTCCCGCAATTTGTACTTATTTCATTTTCTCTTGAACCGAACGGCTAACGATTACGGAAAGAAACTTCAGACTTTACATTGGGGATGTAAGAGAAAAATTAAATGCTTTAATTTTGTAGAAGGGAAAGTAAATCCTGGTGGTAACAGAACACTCGGGAAAGTTGAAAAATGGGACTGTTACATGCGATTGAAAAAATAGTTCAACATACTAATTGGAATGAAACTGAATAAGTTAGTAAGGTAATAAGTGCCTCTACGCAAGACAACGAATACTTTACGCGAACCCTGTGCGACGTCTTTTATATTCGTCGCCTCTTCCACTTTCTCCAACTTTGATGTTGAAGCTTTCAACTTTCTCCTTCAAGTTTTCCGTCCTTGTCCTCGCATTCCGAAGGGGCTCCAGTGAAGGGCTCAGAAATTCATTTCCCCTCATTCATACCCAAATCAAATCGATAAGTAAAAGAAAGTCCGCCGCGCACTTATCGCTAACTTTCTCCTTCGACACTGAAG
>VYYI01000207.1:0-40907 GCA_021029175.1 Bilobella aurantiaca | reverse complement strand
TTCAAGGTCAGAGGCAAGGCAATTCCTTTTAGGGGAAAACCAACAGCAAAGACTTTTTTGTGGCTGATCGGGGGATTTGAACCCCCGTTCTCACGCTGGCTATTGGAGAGAGACAGACACCCTACACCACTAGACCAACATCGCCAACACAAATTTTCTAGTACAAACGCTCCTTTTTGTAATTTAGAAAATAATACTTTTTATCTATAAGTTTTTTTCATTTTGTAGTGTTACATTCGTGTTTGTCTTGGTATTCACATGTTATATAAAGTGAAAAATATACTTTGAATCACAATTACAATTTTATATGTTCATCGAATTGTATCATGAGTAAAGTATTTAATCACTATACAGCTTCTCAAGAAACGATAACTTTGCCAATATTTAAAAGAATTTCTACCAAACGTTGGATAATCAAAAATTTAGAAAGACAATAATTGTTGGCATTAAGCGTTTGATGAATGTTATACAATATTCTTACGCCCCAAGTGATACTCCGACGCCAATTATTATACTGCCCTGGTAAACTTTCCTGAGATGAGTTGCAACTTCCCGTACGTCCTCTGCGTCTCTGCTTGAATGTGTTTTTGGAGTCTATTTTAAAACATACACAACAAACGTATACCACATCTAGCTAGTTACTGCATTAATGGTAAATGTAATAATTAAGTTTATTGCAAATGTTCAAATTTGTTTTGTTTATAATACATTGCACACAACTTATAGAGATTACCTTAAGGCTTATGCCAGCAAACCCTCTGTTGTTAAATACCACGGTTTTAGCTCCGGCGCTCTGAATTGCTCTTATTAGCGTCTGCATGTAGGCATCATCCTTGCTACCTCCTGCTCCTGGCAAAATTAGGACCACTACGTTCTTGTTGCTAGCAAAGAAGCGTATAAATAAACACTAATGAGAATAATAATAAAAAAAAGTATAAAGTAAAAAATAAATCTATATTATTTACTATGACAAAATAACTGCTACTAAAATGGAGTATACTAATCCTCAAATTTCATCAGTAGCTCTTGGCATGAATTATAAATAATTTTCCTTATGAAACAGGTTATACCAAATTGCAGAGGCGTTTGGCTCAAGTATTTCTAAGCCGAGTTGCCCTCCATCACGGAGTGTATAAACTTCCAACTTAAATTGTAACTGACTATACATTCGCGCCCTTTGAATAATGCCAAGGGCACTTTGCATGTTTCCTTCCCAGAATAGCGACGGACAATACCGTTCACGTAGAATTGGCAAACGCTCATCTATAAATTTCTTCATCCGACTGTTATGAACGTATACTTTTGGACGCTGTAAAAAAATTTAAAAGGACATTTTTTGAATACATTTCGGATTGTACAGATGTATACCTGAGCTACAAGAATCCAGTAATAAGAAAATATAGCAACAATTACAAACACCGGCGATCCGTACAATGCAACAAGATCCATTGCTCAAATACTAGAAAATATTTTTAAACAAATAAACGCAGAGCTGAACTAAGAATACTAGAGATCATCAATACGTTAACCAAGTGTGACTGATCTTTTTTTTTCAATTTTGTGCTGTGAAGGTCGAATTGACACGCCTCGCTCCTGGCTTTGCCATGCAAATCTTATTTTCAGCATTTTAAGTTAAATTAAACAACAATAAATTTGGTTCTTATGGAAATTGTCGCAGGTTGCGCATTGAAATTCGGATTGAAATCAGCAAAGCTCCTTGTTGTTAGCGCGTAGTTATTATTCCTCTACAGCAAAATAGAACCAAAGTATTTAGTTAACAAAACTATAAAATTCATGTCTAACATGCCAAATCCCTCTAATAAGCCAACAAACACTAATTTCAAATGAATGGCGTTACAAATTTTGTGCTTACTGATAATGAATGATAATAAAAATTCTCATTGCATTCTAAATCTTCACAGCTAGCAATGTGCCCCGACTTGTTAAAATTATAAATCTACAAAAGAAACAAAGTAGAGGAGAAAAGGACCATTACTGGTAAAATAAGCTTTTTACAAAAACATATGATCCAACTATTAAAATTAAAATCATTGTTTGGCTTAGGTAATACATACAGTGAAATTCGTAGGGCCATATTTGACTTTCGGACTCTCGTTTTGTTGAAAAGTTAAACTAACTCTCTTCTGTTTGAAATATGTTATACATTAGCGCATCCCATTCCTAAGATAGCGTTTACCCCCGAATTAAAAAATTTTTTGCAAGTTTTAGCAGAAAACTTTCAAACACATCACCACCGGTGTGTCAAATAACCACCTCGTCACCTCACGATTTCTTGCAACCATGGTGGCCTGAGGTGATAACTTGACGGTTTGTTATCATTTGCCATAGGCGTGATGTGATAAAATTGAGGTGATGAAAAAGTGTCAATAACTTAACATTCCGGTGGAGGTGCGTCAAGTTATCACCTCATCTTTTTCAAAAAAAAATTGTGGTGTTGAGGTGGTAACTTGATGCTTTGCTATACCGTTATATTACAGTGAGGTGGCGAAACGAAGTGGTAACTTTACGGTGATGAAAAAAGGTGATAACTTGACACAGCCAACTTATTTCGAAAAAAAAATATGAAAAATTAAAATGATGGTTACTTATTGTTATTGATAAACAGAAATTTAATACTTACATTTAAGCATAAACACGACTTGCCCAACAATAGCACTGTAAAAAAAACTTGGTTAACCTTAATTAAATACAAATCGTGTATAAATTGGATTATCAATGATCTTATGCTTATCGACTCAAGTTGTTTCCTAATTGTCTAAAATTGCCACTGCAATTTTTATTTATAAGTTTCTCAACTGCATCTTTTATTAAAAACGAGATTTGATATAGTACTTAAAAACTACATTAATTTCAGTATTTTCCATCTTTCTGATTTTATTGTAGCAATCTAGCGTTCAAAATATAAGGCTTTGGTTTTAGCGTCAAAGAAGGCTTGAGAGGATCCATTGATGGTACTTGCCCATCTACAACTTCAAGCGAAAATGTTCTCACGAGATTTGCTATTGCCATGAACAAGGAGGTGATTGCGAAGCTCTCACCTGGACACTTCCTTAGTCCTAAAAATAGCAAAAAACGTTAAAAAACCACGTGATTTTTTTAAAAAATTTACCCACCGAATCCAAATTGAACGATTCGTTCTGTCTTCGTTGTGTCAAGTTTTCCGTCAAGGGTTAGGAGCCTCTCAGGTCGAAATGCTTCCGGATCACCCCAGAAACCTTTGTCATGACATACAGAATAGAAATCTGCATACAATAAGGCTCCTTTGGGAATTTTGAAACCATCCACTTCAATATTTTCAACAACTCGTCGTGGTATCGATGAAGCAACAAATGGACAATGCCTCATCACCTCCAGGATTACAGCGTGTGTAAAAGGCATCCTGCAAGTTGTATAAATGACATTTTAGGGTACCGTCAAACCTTACAGTTGGAAATTTAAAGTAATCACAAATTAATTTAACCAATTATTTTGATATATTCTTTTACAAATTTTCCACTCTTACACGTTTTCTCTATAATAGTTAATTTTTTTATACAGTGAAGGTGGTTAATGTACGCTAATTGTTGTGTAACTTACTTCCAAAAACGTTTAGAACGTCAAAAAAAAGCATTTTTTAGAAATAAAATGTAAGCAAATCCCATTATATTCTAGGTGAGCTCTTTGCAAATCATTAATGGTATTTAAGCATTATCTCTTAATTGCCTAGATTTTCAATAAATAAAAATTGCGCATCTTAATTTTCTCATATTTCAAGTTCTAAAAACGGCACTTTAGAATCCTCTTCATCTTATACACCTAAAGTTGTGTATTTGTTGTTTCATATCAACGGTTATGTCTTGAAATACCGGATATAATATATATAATATATTGTATAATATATATAATATATATACAAACAATTCCGCTTTAAAGAATACCTGCTTAATGAGGCCCCCTGAATTGGTAGTTCACCGTGCGTATTCAAGATTTCAAGGCGCATTTTATTTTGAACGTCTTTGTTGAGACCCATGTACATGATAATCCAGTAGAGACATGCACTGGTGTTGTCTGATCCAGCAAGAAATAAGTCCATGAGAATTATCACGAGTTGTTCATCTATAAAGAGAAATGAGTAAAATATGCATAAAAATCGTTGTATAAACAATCTATATATTTTATACTAACAACCACTTACACATAAAAAATAAGTAGGTGAAAAGAAATTTCCGTTTACAATGCACAAACTGAAAACTTTACGGTTTGAAATGTAAAACTACAATGCAATAGTACTACTCGTGTTATGCTATGCGCCCTGAGCTACTGTATAAAAATGCACTTAGCTAGGTATTTATAATGCAGAAATTGCATAATTCTGTTTGAGAATCTGAATACCAAAACATTACAATTTGTACGCCACTCCAACGTACCTGTCATACTAGAATTTGGAGTAGACTTATTTTTCTCAATATCGTCAAGATATGCTTCTATAAAACTTTCTGGTTCCAAAGTATTCTGCCTTTTTTGTTTTGCATCTTCAATTAACTCCTATTGAACCAAAGGCAATTATCACAAAACTTCAGAACAAAATATTTTCATAAAATATAAATAAATAAATTTCATACCAGGATAAATTCCTTGCAATTTCTATGAATTTCTTGATGTCTTTTGAAGCCACTTAACTTAGGGAATATTTTTAGCCATGGAAACGCCGATAAGAGGTTTTGTGGGCCCATAGACTCAAAAATTTCTTCAACGGTGTACATCAGTTGGCGAAGTTGTTTTGAATTCGGATCAAATCTGTATCCGCCAACAAAAGCCCATAAAAGATTGACTTGAAAAGCTGCTAATCGGTGGTCATCCACCTTCCAAATGCCACCAGATTCATTTATCTCATCCTTGATTTCGGTGATCAGTGTAGAAATTTCTGTGCTAATAGTTTCATCCATTGTGTGCTTTCTTCCGAATCCAAATTGGCGTAATAGCTTCAAAGCATGCTTTCTCTGTTCCTTCCAAACGTCTCCATTGGACCAAATTATACCTAATTAAACATTAATTAAGTAAAGCTTTAAAATGATTCGATAAAAAACACATCATAAAACTACACTTTATATAAGTAAACAACTTCGAACTTACCTAAATTCTTATAGTCACCGCGTTGCTGGAGGAATTCAAATGTCGCCCGATTAGCTGTTTCTGCTCTACGCATGACGTTTTTCATAATTTCATAACTTGAGGCAACAACTGTCATAAAATATTAGAAACATAATTAATTAAGGGAGTATCAAATAATTTTGATCATTAATTTTGTTTTAAGACTAAAAGTTTGTACCTGCTAATTGTGCACCGAATCCAATTGAAAATATGCCACCGTAAATTTTATGCAGCCCGAAAAATTGCTTATGGGCATAGTAAGGATCAATCAGAAGCATCTGTGGAAGGCTTCCCAAAATGGGCCATCGAAAGGGTCCTTAAAGTTGTATTTAATTCAAAAGCATTAATTTCCAACTATTGTTATTATATACACCATTATATGTATAAGATATATTGTTGTTTACAAAAAAATTTAATAAAGTAGTTACATTATTAGTACATTATTACAAATTATTTGTTAAACATTCAAATTTATGACATGTTTTTATTTTAATACTGTTTTACTAAATTTCTATATGACGGCAACCTTACCTGGAAGTCGAGAATTTCGGTGATGAGAATTTTGCCTATACAATATTGCAGCTAGCAAAATCAACAACAATAGCAGCACGTCCATAATCATTTCTTGAATAAGTTTTCTCTCAAAATTTATTTTCTGTTGGAATCTGTATTATAAGTGTATAAATTTTTGTGTCTGTAATATACTTTGCTTCGCAAGAACTAAACTTGTATCTGTCTTCTTAAATGTCTGACTTTTTTTTGCTTTATGTTGATAATTCAAGATATAAGACAAAAATGCAGTTTCAAAGTAATACTTTATTGAATTGGAATTTGAAATCAAACTTTTAATAACGCTTGCAAGGCAAGATATTTCAACCTTTTTGAAGCTTAAATAAAAAGGCCTGGAATATAGGAATATATATATGCACCACTTTTTGCAGTGGAAGTACATATGTACGTCACATACATTTGGAGAGCGCCAATGTAATCTGGGAACGACTTCTATCCGATATCTACTTGTTATAAAATTGAGCTTAATGTACGTGGTTAATGGATCAAGTGGCATATCATATCAGTCGAAAGAGTACAAACCGCTTGCAGCCAAGCTTGAAGCACGTTTCATAAGCACTTATGAGTGCGTGATAATTGCTAAAACAATATGTACTTTATCAAAAAATAATTGTCGTCAGTAGCATGAACTGAACCACTTGAATAATTTGTTATCATACTCTTTTGTCTTATGAAAACTCAATGCAGGATCTACAATATGAACTGACAATGCCTAAAACATCGCTGGTTCATTATTTAGGCACAATACCACTATGATAATATATTCTCATCAATTGTTTTACTGCTACAATAAAAGTTCTTAGTTGCAAAAGTGTACCGTAAATGGGTCCATGTAAAAATGCGCTCTTAACAAACATTGTTAGACACAGTGCAAACCATTTTGTAAAAGTGGTTTAACAAATTTAAATAAACTTGTTGTCTTGGTATTAAAATTATGCCTCTTACAAATCAAAAAAACGGAATGAGTCAAGTTATAACTTATTAAAATAATAACGCATAAAACAAAAGTAAACGTATGTATTTTATTGCAACAATATGAGTTAAGAACGTTGAGATGATTAAGAAAGGAGATAGCATTACGCATTTGTTATTATTTAACAATCTTGAGCAATGAAAGAGACTAATAATTAATAACAGTTCCTTTTCTATTAAATTTACCGTAGTGTTGTTTCCAAAGGTAGCAACGTATGCATGCAGTACTGGTTGAGGAATATTTGTCAAAATTTGTAAAAAAAACATTTCAAATGAAAACAAGGAACTATACACTAAAAATTATCTTTTTCCATATTTTCCATAGAAATTTCATCCACTGATTTGCGTAATCCAGAGGATAGTTATATCCGAGTACTTCAGGGCATATTAACAGCTGCATATGGTAGTATTGAACAAGTAAAAAGATAACTTTTAGCTTTCAAATTTACTGATGCTATTATCATTTAGGCAGGTCTCAAACATACTTCGTCCGCTGTGTTTACAATGCTACATAAGTACTATAAGTACCCTGTTTGGATTATAAACGTTACAAGTATCTATGACAAATATCTATATATCTATCTATTATATTATATATTAGTATATTACATTTCATATTTTGGTTTCATATATTACAATTTCATATTTCAATTTAAAATTAAACTAATACTTGCAAAAATTTACACTCAACACATTCAACTAATGTGCCTTTTTTGTACATGGCGAATACTAACGCACACCACTGTGCTGGTTTCGATTGCTAATATGAATAGACAAAGTAGTATTGAACAACCGAATAAAATGAAGGTCATCCCTATAAAGTTGCTCTTTACAGACAAAGGTTGAGCATTGGTAGAACGGTTTTCGGCGATTGATTTTCCAATTTTTCTGGAAAAAAGCCATGAAAAAATTCCAGAGTGAATAATGCTTTGCATTCTCAAATAGACAACTTGAAACTTATCCCAAGCCATGTCGGGCGTAGCCCAAATTCGTATTTGCTGCAGTATCTTCTCTTTGCCCATGTATGCGTTTTTAGCCAAGCTAGAATTCCTTACCAACATAAGTGACTGAGCCAATTGCTTTTTCTCTAGTAGCAAAATGGTTTTGTTACACTTCCCCAGCTCGTTTTCCGCAGAGTTTCCTCCTGGCAGCGTAAATACCAAGTTCGCCACTATAGCTTCAATTTTCATTTTCTCAGTATCTGATTCCATAAACTTGCTGTTGTTCAATTGGCTGTAAAAGCTAAGATACAATGCAAGGCGACTAATAAGTGACCATTTCACTGATGTATCGTTTAAATCTACACTTGGACGCAAGAATCCGCCTCGTGATAACACTAGGTAAACTTTGGAGTTTCCTTCTAAACGTGGAGTAAGAATCTTGTACCTTGCTTTAACAGCGTCGTCTATTTTCTCCAAGCCTTTTTTCTCTACAGGTTTAGCAAGACCCGAAGTAACAATTCCTCTATACGAATTTGTGAGAACAACACCAACAAACAGCATAGTACATAAAAACGGTTTGAAGCAGCTAAACTTGGTCAACTGTGCACTCAAATTTAAATCTTGTTCTAGCAATATCTTAAATACAAAAAGCAACGAGCTATCGTGATACTTATATCTGAAACTCGAAATTCTAAACACCGCAGAAATAATAAGGAATATTACTATCGCAGATATCCAGACGGTTGAGTGAAACGGCTGCCAAAGTGCATCAAAGTCTATTTTTTCCACCCATCCATCGCACGATATAAAATTGTAGGATACTGTATCGACAAAGAATCTGTATGTCGCGCCATTTTGGCCGGAACCAGATACAACTGGTATTGCTTCGTAATCTATATCTGCTACTGCTTGAGCATAGTTCACTGACCTTGTAAATTGACCTTTGCTGACCTCAGATGCTGTTTCATTTTTCCATGTCATTATGGCTGCAATGATTTGACTTGGCGGAAAATCTGGTATGTTGTATATGTTCGAAGTTGCTCCAGCTTTTAGGTGCTCATTGCCAGTTACGACATAAATTCTTAGGCTTGGTGCGCTTAATGCCCAGATCAGAGGGCAATAACATCGAATTATTCTTAAATGCAACGCAGCAAACATAGATTTTACGTTTCTTGTAGCAAGAAACTCAGCGTTGGTGATATTGACATTAGCCCTAGCGCGACAAGTCGTATATACAAAAATTTCCAACCTGACAGACTCAGCGTGCACGATCATAAAATAAAGTGGACTTTGACGGTATTCATTAACTTTTTGTGCGTCGATCCATTGTGTGGAAATTGCACTGGTATCAAATACAACAAGAACGTGAGAGTTGAACGTGTAACATAAATAACTTGGATGACTACAAGAAGAAATCTTGTGAAAAGCAATTAGAATGGACGTAATCGGCGCAATGGCATTAACAAATAGTAATGTAACGCAAGCCTGCCTAAGAAATCTAATTTTTGCAAAATACGCTCCCATGTCTTCTGTCCCATTTGCAAGATGGTAACGTGATAGTGGAATAATAGGTATATCCTCTGGAATATTAAACATAAAATCCACTAATATTAAATAACACTGTTCGAATCCAGCGCTATATGTATTTACGCCAAAGTGCGTTGAAATTTGTTGAGTTCGAGAATTGCTTATGAAATACATTGGAAACATATAGGTCATGTAACTAACCCAGTTTTCCATAGTGTTGATTATGAATGCTACCGCAATACTACCACGCGCCAAAAATATCTTACTGGGTTAATTTCAAAATAGAAATAATTTACCAATTTTTAGCAAGAGAGGAAATTTGTCGTTTATTGGAAACTTTTATATTTTAGTCCTAAACCAGTAAACACGCAATGTAAATTTCTGGCAAGAAATTTTATGTTCGAATGCTTATTGGATGCATCTAAATATTTTCCAATTATACAAATATACATATTGTTGTTCAAAAACTACCGATTAAGTATGAAACACCACACGTGGTAGTAAATTATTCAAAATTGCTTACTATTTATAATAAATTTTTTGTTAGAACAACAGTCTAAGGCTTGAGAAGAAATTAGCCGCAGTTAAACCTTTCAACAAAACTTTTGCAACAAAATATGTATGACGCACATGGCGATGTTGGTTCCACCATGACAAATTTGGAACCAAATCGGGGCCCTATGGAACATAGAGTGGTGTGGTTAGTGGGCTCGCGCTTGTCTATGCTTTGATTTTCACTTTTTTGAAGAGGTATATCGGAGCTTCAATACTATTTCATTAAAAATATGCCGTGTTATTTATTTTTGAAAAATCTAAAACTCTGACATTAAATTATACAAACGAATTACTAATTTTTAAGCATAGTGTGTTTTTGCAATACTCAAATTTTGAAATTCTAGATGGTTATTTAGAGATAAATATGAAGGAATCTCATGGGATTTGCACCTTCGGGTTTCATATTTTCTCAAGTTTTTCCTCACTTATTTACAATTCAGAAGAGCAAAAGAGACGAGATGCGAAAAAACCTGAAAACTCAAGAGTAAATTTCACAAGAAATGAACAAAGTTCTCTTTAGTTTGCTACTTAGCTTGTTTAATTTTGAGTATTGCAAAGACACACTATGCTTAAAAATCATTATTTCGTTTATATAATTTAATGGCAGAGTTACGAGTTTTTCAAAAATAAACACCTCAGAGTCACTCCTGGTCAGTTAATGGGTTCAAAACGCTTGCAGCCCAACAAAAAGCATGTTTCATAAGCACTCATGAACGTGTAATAATTGATAGAAGAACAATATGTACTTCATAAATACAAATTCAATCAGCATCATAAGCCCAACCACTTGAACAAATGTCCTATCACATCTTTGTTATAAAAGTGAAATTGAAAATCTAAAATTATAATTGAGAATGCCAAGAACTCACTGAATTTTTATAGAAGGTAACAGGCCCCGCTAATACCTTTGGTCAGGTAAATCCCTCAAATGACAAATGAAAGTAACCACATGTGACATAGTTACCGCATTACGTCGTATGTGTCACACAATTGACCTTTTGGCAAAACATGGGCGGAGCGAGGTTAAGCATAGTGTATAAGTGGAAGCAGGTATGAATTCATGACCGAGTATACATATGTTAGGCATAGTCATTGTATAATACTATGACCCTTCGTTTTTTTTATTATGGTTACCACTCCTTTGGACCTTAACAGGGCATTTACCATTACAGTTTATAGCCTTAAAAAATTAGTATCCAATTGCCTGGAGTTTGAGCTGGGTTTAAATCTAAATTAAGTTGTCGTTGAAAACTATTAACAGTATTACGGACATTGTGACTTACAACACAAAACAATTTTAAGAAGCAAGTTAATTACTGATTAGGTTAAAAATTTACAAAGCTTTTTTACTTGGTTAATTTTACGAGGATTTTTTTTTCGTAATGGTACTATTACGCAATTTGAAAATATTTTCAAATAACAAATTTATTAACTCGTCAGTAATAGCGCCATAATGTTTTTCTAATATCTTTCTAAAATTGGCCTTGGTCGTCTAAGTCACTTTTAATCGGCGTGGATGTTAATGTTGCAGATGAAATAGCAGAGGGCGGTTCCTTTGCCGTGGTTGCTGCATTGTGAATTGAGTTGGGTTCTTTTTCCGTTTGAGTGTTTTTTTCGTATGTCTAATCCTTTCCTTCTTCTGATGCACTTCATTGCAGGGTTCCAATAGAGTTTCTTCTGTTGACTCATCTAGCGGCGGATCGGGTGACAGGACAAGATTTTGCAAAGTAAAGTGTTTCTCATGATTTTGAGACTTCGACAGTGTGGACGAATCATTTTTTTGAAAAACGATAGTCTGCTGGAGCTCTTCAGCAGCCGATGCATCGTAAAAGGAATTGTTCAAGTACAGATTTTTTCCACGAAAAAATGCTTTACGATTTTGCTTGAATTAGGGCCAAATTTAGTCGCTTTCTTTCTTGTCTATAACTAAAAGAAAGGTCATCCGTGATGCCAATTTTATAACTTTTAAGCAGATGACACTGTGGAAAAACCTTTGCTTTTGACGTTAGTGACTTAAGAACCACTTTCACTGTTGAAGGATAGCATAGTCAATTAAAACGTCAACTTTTAAAAATTTCCTAAATTACTCAGCAATATCTCTTTTTGGTTTTGGAGAGATTAGTCACCAGCGTACGTTCGGAAACGCGTGTCGCTTTTTGGAATTTGATTTAACATATACCGTTTTTTTAAAACCAAGAATACTATCTAATTCCGATTTAAGAAAGAAAAAATACTCGTCACAATTTTCGTTTTTAAATTCTTTACTTTTACTATTGCCAAAAAAAATTTCAGTGAGTAAATGGCTTGCTCCATTATACTACACTTCTATTGACCTTTCATAACAAAATGAAAGAGAAACTCCGACCCTTCGCTTTTAGTATATTATTTTTAAAATTTTGCGGAGTGATTTGCGTACGCTCGAGGGCTTATGGAAAACCAGTATAACCAGAGAATTGGAAAAATTCAAGCACTAAAAATTTCATTTTATTCTTGCAAAAAAAAGCTGAGGGTCCTTTTATGATCGCATTGAGTATTGTATAAATTAGTTTTATCTTTAAAGTTATATATAGTTTATTATATAGTTTTATCTATAAATATAAACTCAACATATAAATAAATACATACTTTCTAAAGTCTCAATACAAATTGTATTCTCCAAGCATGGATATCAGTCACTGTTGAATAGTGCAATGCCAATTGTCAAATAAATCTAAAAGTGACTGATTGAAATAAAGTTTGAAATGGAATTGTATAATTATTTACATGCTAGCGAAATCAAGCCCGCCTTAAGACAAGTAAATTTTACTTAAAATTTTATGTCTACGACCCGTAGTCCGGAGGTTAGGACCCTTTTCCTGACTTGTGTAGGTGCGGGGATGAGTGGAGGCCTGGAAAGTTGCGGTCGTGGAGGCTGAACATGGGTCGGTATGCGTAGGGTGGTGCTCAGCCTCTGCTAAGCATGAGGCTCCTCGGTGGTCAACCCCACGTTTCTAAAATTTAGACTAATATTTCCTAAGAATTTTCTTCCCCCCCCCCCCCCTCCCCCCCCCCCCCCCCAAAAAAAATATCACAAATATAGCTCCATGTAAAAGTCTCTTCTAAAGTACAGCTATAAAAATAGCGCTATTATAACTTTATTGACTACATTGATTAACTTTAGGACGTATTTCAAAAAGGTTTGCTTATAAGTGCATCATCCTATTCAATGAATTGCAGTGAGTATTGAACCGAAAATCGAAAAACCTTTCTTTTTCTTCAGAAGTAAATTGGGGTTTTCTGCTTGCAATCTCTGCACAATAGATTCTTCAAAAGAAACCAAATCGGAGTCTAGTTCCTGCAAATTTGGATTTTGCCGCCGTCTTGTGAAATTCAATGTATCTTTCAAAATATCACAAACACTCTGTGAAAGGCTTCCATCTGCAAAGTAAAAGTTACAAAAATGATCTTTTAAACCCCTTATAAATTAACAGAAATTTAAATTGAACAGTATACAAAAATGTTGTATACATTTAATAAAAAAATACGACATATTTGAGGTCATAAAGTCGAATTGCTCTACAAGGAGTACATTTTTATAAATCTTTTAGAATCCGAAGGAGTTGCTAAACGTTTTAGCAAGCCAATAGCAAGAAAAAGAAAAATCAAAACAGAGAGCTACCTAACCCGAGAACAGCCATAAGCTTAAATTGGTTTTTTTGGTTTTGGTCGTTCTTTGTTTTGGGTTTCTAGGTGTTTTTTTCTCGGTTTTTGTATTTCTGTCTTGGTTTTCTCAGTCTTGACACGGAACCGCTAAACGGAAACATGGTTTTGTAAGGTAAATAAAAAATAATAAGAAAAACTATGTACAATATAATCCGGACAGTGAATGTAAGTAAGTTTGAAAAAAAAATTGGTTGGGTTTATGAGTTAGGATGAAAACTTGATTTCCATTACTTAAAAATGTAAGTTATCTGTGAAGTGACATTTGAAGTGGCTAGCTTCCAATTACGGTACAATATTTACGATGCTATGTAAAAAAAACTATTGTAATTTGTGGTATTTTGCTTTAATTTACCTGTTGAAGCTCTTGTTTGTATTTCTTCTGAATAATTTGCTTGTGTTTGAATTATCCTTTCTAGAATTTTTGGGATAGCTTTTATGTTTTCATGAAGGGTATTTTCCTTGGCGACTATTTCCTCATCATACAAGTGACCTTGCAGTTTACAATACTCAATATCGGCTCTCAACTGTATTGTAAGTTTCCATGTTTCCAATAACAGCGTAGAATCGGATTCCCACACAAAAGCAAAGCCTCCAATTTCCATAATGGACATGACAAGAGCTTCCCAGTCATCCTCTAGAGCAGGCAGCAGTAGAGGTTCTTGGGGGTTAACTACATTTTGGTGCAGAGCATGAAGCAGATACAAACTGTAGTACAGAGGTGTTCCAGGATACAAACCGGGACTAGGTGCTTTCTTAGCAGACATATCTTGTGCCACTCCGAAATCAATCAAAAAGACATAGATTTCTTCCTTGTCGTAAAAATAACCAAAGTTTTTTGGTTTTATGTCGCCGTGTCTAATTTTCTTGCTATGAACGTATTTAATGCTTCTTGCCTAGAATAAAAATTCGTCTTATAGATATAAGGTTGCCTTATGTCAAATTCAAGAATGTCTACAAAATTACAAGCGTACGAGATTGGGAACAATCGTTTGTGTAGGTCTGAATCTATAATCTCAGCTCTATCATGAATTTGGAAAATGAATTTTGTTCTACATTGTAAAATTTGAAACCACATTTACGTGTATAATTGATGTATGATACAAAAAACAAACTCAGGATACAAAATACATTTTATTAATAGAAATGCCAAAGTCTTGGCGGTATTGGTCTAGTGGTTAGAACCTCTGTCTCTCTCCACCAGCAACCCCGAAAACGGGAGTTCAAATCCCACACAAAAAAAATTGGGAAACCTTATCGGATCATGATCAGGATCGATTATGCCATCTAATTGTGCAACCTAATCACAAAATTCAACCATACACAATGGCAGAGGCTAGACAATTCAAAAAGGAGGAAACCACCAGCAATGTCCATGTGGGGCTGATTGAGGATTCGAACCCATGTCCTCCGGCTGGTATAGTTGAGTGAGATAGGAGATCTTAATCACTAGACCAATTCGGCCGTTTACAGTTAAACCAATTTCAATTATGCACATTATTCTAAACCTAAATCGCAAACCCAATCGTATGTTCCATTTAAATTTTGATTTTAATATTGTATTTTGCGTTTGAATATGTCATTTGTATTCTGCAAGAAAGTTTGCAATGGTATTTAGCATGCGTGTTTCTTGTAAAAAAAAGGAGCAAACAGGTGTAACATAGCATAAGTAAATAAAGAATATGAGGTACATCTATAAAAGGACTAATAGGAAACTCCTGAGGAAGAATTATACGATATTCAAACTACAATAAATCTTGATTTACCATTAGATATCCAACATAGGCCAATTGCTTTTGGTTGAGTTTTGAAAGAATGTTGAGATCATTTTCGAACAATTCCATTACAATTACACTTGTGTAAATTGCAATTTTTTCTGTATGTTCAACTGTTCCAGTAATATACCCGATTCCAAAAACACGAGGTATTCCGACTTAAATTGACAAGTAAACCAATGGTAAATACACATTTTAGTCGAAGTGGTCAAAAAGCATGTACAATGATGGGAACAATCTAATGATTTCCAGGCCTGAGACATCAATTAAATATTAATTAATTTCATTTTTTTAGGCTAAAGTTTAATTAAAAATTAAAATTAAATACAAAAATCAAGCTAGTTAAATTCGGTAGAACGGGATTTCTAAGACTGGATTATTTGGTTAGTCTTCGCTATCGTCTGATATCTTTATTGTCAAATTTTTAATTCCTTTCCATACTATTACTTATAGGTCGGCTGCGATTAAAATTTCAGTGGTCAAAAGGCTTTTACTTTTAAAAACTAAGTTATCCGCTAAATAAACTATCTTTTAACTAGCTCAAAACAGTTATTTTGTGTTTTTATCAAGTTGTGTTTCACTATAATCCTTAATTTAATGTAATGTTAAGACGTATACTTTTTAATCTTTTTAATATTTGTCATATATTTTATGGCCGTACTAACCTTATCTCCTGTCTGTGCGTTAATTTGGCAAATAGTCCCTCACAAGACAACCTTTGCTTCTCCCATTGTTGGGCATTTAAAGTCAAAAATTAAATTTCTTTAAAAAAAAATTCAAATTGGTGAGCAAAAGTGTCCTGCGCAGTAGCGCTCCTTTGCTTTTAAAATCAAATAAAAATTAAAAACTAACGTTAATGTTCCGCTGTTTTAGGACGGGTATTTTTACTAGTTGTTAATAAAATTCAACTAATTAGAAATCGTTATCTATTTTCGTGTTGTAGTTAGTCACAGAAGCACACCCGAAAATACGTATTCATTTGAAGACGACATTATTTTTGAAAAAGTGAATTCTTGTTAATTTGAACTCACAAGAGCTCCTCGCGTCGTGATCACGTCGAAATCAAAATCATAGATACATCTAGTTCTAAAACGAACCCTTTACTTTGCTGTACACTCCATGGCCATAAACTTTTTCATGTGGTCCCCTGTTTGGACCATTTTAGAAAATTGCAATTTCATGTGGGCACTCGATAGAGGGTTGCTCTTATTACTGCTGAACTTTGCAAAATTCAAGTGCAAAACGAATTACAAATAAAATTGTAAAATGAAAATGCAAATACAAAATAAAAATTTAAAAGACCAAGTGCAAATTCAAAATACAAAACGCGAATGCAAAAAACAAACAAAATAATGCGATTTTGCATTTGCATTTTGGCATTTGCGTTTTGCAATTGCATTTTGAATTTCTATTTTGCATTTATCTTGCATTTCCATATTGCATTTTGCATTTTGTATTTCGCATTTGAACTTTGTCTTTCAAATTTGAATTTTGTATTTGCATTTTCAGTTTACAATATGTTCCATTTGAGTTTTGCATTTGAATTTTGCGTTTTTAAAGTTCAGCAGTAATAAGAGCAACCCTCTATCAAGTGCCTGCATGACATGGCAATTTTCTAAAAAGTTCCAAAGGGGGGACCACGTGAAACCTAAAAAATTACACGCTACAACCCATAAGGACTTCCTGGAACGGAAATTCTTCTTTTCAAATTGTATTTTCGAAATTTTGAAAAAGTTTATTACCATGGAGTGAAAAGCGAGGTAAGGGGTTGGTTTTAGAACTAGATGAACCTATGATTTTTATTTCGAGCCATTAGGATGCGATCACGACGCGAGGACCCCTTGTCAGTTAACTTTAATTTTTTAATCATATGGACACGGAATTTTAAACAGTTCGAAAATAAAATAAAAATTAACAACAAAGTATTATGATCGCGGCTTTGTTCAAACCACAATACTTCAAGTTTTGAAAAAAATAGCAAAAAGGCTAAAAGATTAGGTGTAATCGATGTTGGAACGCTGCGCTCTGCATACTACTGAACTTCTTGTAATGATAATAAAATTTTGGCATTGAAATGCATTACATTTCCAGGCATCAGGTTCCACTTTGCATCCAAATTCAGTAACAGCCTTCAGTAGAGTAATCATTAACCATTCCTGTTCTAGGTTAGCTTTTTCTTCATCTGAAAACTACAAATATATTGGTATACTTGACAATTCTTAAAGAGTTTAGTTGTAAACTAATATAATACTTACTGCCATCTTCATTGCCACATTTGTTCCGGTTCGAATATGTTTACCTGCAGAGAATAAATAATTTCAAATTTGTACTCGTGTACCTGTAAGGAGTGGGATTCCTGTATTGTTGGTGTATAAGAAATTTAATAGACTTACTGCCACTGAACAACTATGACAGTATATTATTATAGTTACATTTTAAAGGCCTTTTTTAACGTTAGCTAGATTACTCACCACTATACACAGTGCCAAGGCCCCTTTGTTCTAATTTTCTTACTAGTTTGAAATCGTCAGGTATTGGTGGTTGACCTCGTATTTGAATTGACACTTTCTGTGCAATTCCTGTTCCAATTAGCAAACACGTCCCAATAATACAATGTATGTACATTTGGTGGTTATAGTTGCAACTTTCACTAGTTGAAGAAGTTGAAGTTGAAGTTGCCAGCACAAACTTTATGCACCGAGAGTGATATTGCAACTGATTGGAATAAACAGTGAGCAATGGAGTTGATTAGAGTACAAAAAAATCAGGCTGAAATTTATAGGTTACTAATAAGGTCTTTAAACTTCAAGCGCTAGTAGAATAAGTGCTAAACATGTTTGCTCTTGTAAATTTTATAGCAACCTTTGTTCCGGTACCTCAATGTATCCCTGCCAAAAGTTAGTATTGTTGGAGAGTGAATAAATGTTTAATTTACTTTTGGTAACTAATTTTCTTTACTACATTCCGAGTAATACTCGTGCGAGTAATAACACATGAGTAAAAATCTAATTCTCCATACTATTTGTCTTATTCATTTATGTGTACATCCGTAGCAATTGCACTTCAAAACATCAAATGAATTCCACAACTACAATTTCATTTGTAAAGTTAACTGCATTTGCTCATATACACAGGCATTAAAATGAAACCATGGGTTAAAAATAAATTTAATTCTTTTTCAGGGTTATTGCTAGTAGACATAGTAATGTCTTAAACTTTCCGTGCGTCGCAATGGCAATTTCAGTTCAAAACTACAATCGCATTACAAAATTACAATGCACTTCATAATGCAGATTAAAATGTTAAATCTTTCGTAGGTCACGGGGGTTTGACCTTTCTGCCTAGCCTGCCTCAATTCAGCGAATGAAGCCTATTAACTAATCAGAGAAAATTAATTAACCTAAGAGAAACATTTGTCTAATTGAAATCTGTTCTAACTTGAAATCAGTCGTCAGAGTTACCCATTTCTTTGGAGAAAGTCATTTGAGCGATGAGTAGTTGCGTTAACATTACAATCGATTCGTGCAATTTCAATCAAAATAAGAATCGGTAAAGTATACTTAGCCTAGAATATCAAGTAGTTATTTTACACTTAAACCTAAATAGTAACAACTGTTGGTGCAAAGCCGGAATAGTTAAATTCAAAATTAGTTAGTAGCCTGAACTTTGCTGGATTGATTGGTTTGACAGCTAAAGTTGTAACTCAAAGTAACTCAATTAGCATAATATCAGCTGAAAAAAAGGAATTTTCGGCAGCAGAATTCGGCAGAATTTTTCGGCAGGGGCAGCTACGCGAGCTGCCCCTCTTTTGAGATTTTCATCCTACCCAAGTGAACACAAGGAGGGTTAAAAGTATATTATATAGGCATAGATAAAAAAAAATTTTTTAAATTATTGACGCTTAGTAGCAACAGAAATGAACAATTAAAAACTTCCTGTTATTACATTAGATGGAAAATTGAGGCAGTTATTCTCTCCGCCAGAAGCAAATGAAAGTGATTTTTAAGGAACTAATATTATTAAAAATGATTATTTCTGGAGTGGATAAAAGTAGAAATGCAAATGCTGACAAAATTTACTAAAAAAAGTGTAAAACCTTTTAGTAAGATGGATTTGATGGACTCATTATTGCTCTTGTTGCCGTCTAGGACATATTGACCCTCAACTTGTCCAAGTAAAATTATTGAAACAGCTTGACAAGTATCTGGTTTTAGTACAAAATTGAGAGATCCAATTTAATGCAATTCTTATCTGCTCAAAATTAACCAAAAAACAAGCAAAGAAACCACACAAAACAGGAAAAATGCTTATGACTTCAAATCCCTCGGTAAAGACTATGATCCGGAACGGCCTAATTACGCTAATACTGCAAGATAGATAGCAAAAATCAAATTTACGGAATTGACTATGTAGACTTTGTTGCAGAAATTGACATTGAAATGGGTTCTAAATTATGATTATAATCATAATGTGGAGACAGTCCGGAGACTCAACTACTTGTTTATTATTACCGGAGGAAATCAAATATATATGGAAACACAATTACATCCGTATACTCCAGCAAACCTTGTGTTTTTTTTTATTCAACACAAATCAATGAGTACTGAATCGTTTCAAACTCAAGAAACTCTCCTTCTTTTTCTTCGGAAATAGATTGGGGTTTTCTGCTTGCCATCTTGTCACCAAAGGTTTTTGATTGAAATCAGAGTCTGGTTTCTGTAAATTTGGATTCAGCCACCGCCTTGTGTGTTTCAATGTATCCTTCAAAATTTCACTAACACCAGGTGAAAGGCCCTCAACTGCAACGTAAAAACTGCTTAGTCATGTTTGTCATTACACTTCTCTAATGGAGAGGCATTTGAAGGAGAACAAATTACTTGTCTTTAATGTTTTCTAACTAAGAATAAAATAAAAATGCTGCTAATAAATTAAACAACTAACATGTTAATACTAGACTAAAACTTTAGTACTAGTAAACGAGGAAGGTGAACTAAAATTAAAATCCTCCTGTAGTAGGACGAGCTTATTTTGCAAGTTATAATGAATCATTATTATCAGTTTAATGTCAACTAGCTATACAAGTTATAAAATATGCTAATCTTGTAGGTAAAACTACACATAAATAATGCAAAAATTAGTAGTTACTGAGGAATTCGGAAAAAAAAACTAAAGTCCACAAAACGAAACAAATTTTGTTCTGTAAATAGCTGGATTCATAAAATAAATTTGAAGAATTTTTAGTACCTCAAAGTGCTTCCCAAATTTAAAATAAACACTACATAATTAGAAACGAGGAAAGATTTCTATCTGGGTCTTTAAGCTTACTTGTTACTCGCAGACTACAGCAAGTGAATATCTGTCTCAAAGTATTATTTTAAAGTGTCAGTAAATGTAAATAATTAGCAAATTGACCATGAGAATAAGAGGCTTCTCTAATATTTGTCTAATTTTAAAATATGGGGAAATAATAGATTCTATATAGCAGTCAGATAATACTTTGATGAATTTTTTTATTTTTGTCATAATTTACCCTCTGAAAGTCTTCTTGGTATTTCCTCTATGTAATATTCTTTGGCAAGAAATATCCGTTGCAAAATTTCTACGATCTCGTTCTCGGCCATTCGGAGGTTTTCTTCCATGACAGCAATATCCTGTTTTGTAACACAATCCAGATCCCGCGAATTTTCTACCTCTACTCTCAAATTTATGACTTTCTTCGAAGTGTCCACTAAAAAAACAGTATCGTTTTCCCACAAGAACCTAAAACCTGCAATTTCCATAAAAGACATCACAAACGCTTCATCGTCATCGTCAAGAACCGGAGGTTGTAAACATGATTCGGGCCGAAGTGCTTTTTGCTTCAGTGTATGAATCATAAGCAGACTGTTGTAGAGAAATGTTCCTGGATACATCGCATTGTTGACAGGCTTCATATTAGAAATCAGATCCGCAATGCCGAAGTCAATCAAAAAAACTAAAATTTCGTCTTTGTTGAAATTATAAACAAAGTTTTTTGGTTTTACGTCCCCGTGTCTGATTCCCTTGCTGTGAACAAAGTCAATGCTTCTTGCCTAGATTAAATTTTAACACGTTATAATTTTAAGTTTACCAAAAATTAAAATGCAACAAAAATAATTATATTGACAACATGTAACTGTTGTAATAGGATTTTGTAAAAATTGTATTACAGTGTTCACTAAAAAGCCTCAAGTAGATTTCGCGATTTACAATGTATAATAAAAATGCGCAAGTATTTGTAGTAGAAGCCTACATTAGTACTGCAAAAATTTTTTATAAGAATTTCTAGGATACACTTCTCGAATGCAACACGAACACTACCACATTAAACAAAGTTGTATATAGGACATAATATGATAACAATAATATATTAATAATAAACACTTGACATAATATGAAACATGATAAAAAGCTTAATTAAGCTTTAGAATCCAATGTTACCATCTGATATCCGACATAGACCAATTGACTTGGGGTTAGTTTCGGAATGGCGTTTAGTGAGTTTTCAAACAACTCCATGACAATTACATTTGTGTAGATTTCTAATGTCCCTGTTTTTTTGACGTACCCGATTCCATAAACATGAGGTATTCCGGCTTAAATTAGCAAGAATTCATTTTATTGAGAATGAAAAACTTTAGCTTTAATCGCAATACCTTTCCAGGCATCGGTATCATTTTTTGATCCTAATTTTGCAACCGCTTCCAGTTTTGTAAACATAGCCCATTCTTGGTTGAGTTGCTGTATTCCGTTGTCGGTAGCCTTTAATATTCTACTGTTAACACCTATATTAACCGTTAATTATTTTGTTTCACAAATTAATACTTACCGCCTTTATAGCAACCTTGGTGCCAGTCTGGCAATGAATACCTGAAAATTTTGACTAGTTTTAGAATGTGAAATCCCAAGTTTACTTTAAATTATTTACCATTTTGAGGCAAAATTTGTGTAATGTTGAAATGCAAAATGTTTACAATAAATAAACGTTTCGGACAAAAGTGTATTCTAGGTACATTTCCTATGCAGGTTTTTAACTTCAATATTGATACTCACCGCTGTAGACAATACCAAAGCCACCTGCATTCAACTTTGTTACATTTTTAAACTTTTCAATAATTGGCGGTTGTCCTCGAAATTCGATTTGTACTTTTTGAGCGAATCCATTTTCCAGTAGCAAAAACACCCCAAAAATAAAATTTACTATCATTTTTCAGTTCAAAATGCACTTCAAATAATTCTATCCTTCCAACTGGATGCACTGAGAATTTATACTGCCATTTGACATTTCTGAACAGTGTTAATTACTGTGTATGAGAGAACGAAGAGTGCAACTGTATGCCACAAACCAAAAATTAAAACCACCTATTGAAACCAATCCTTATGATGTTACTTTTTGTAAATATAATCGTTTTAGTTGTGGATGCCAATCGTCGTGTAGTGTAATGGTTTACCTTACTCTGGCTAACATAAAAAAATATTCAAGTAGAGTCAACAATTACATGTGACAAGTGCCACTGCTTTTGAAAAATAACAACCGTATAAGAATATGTCGAAAAAAAAATTATCGTTTTAAAATGCCACTAACTACTCAAGATTATGTGTATTCTCCTCTGAGGGCTCTAAAGTCATTAAGTGATAGACATATGTGTTTTGAAAATTTAAATTGAAATTGGGATTTTTCACTGGTGAAATGCTAACTCAAAGCATTTAACCTTGTAATCAAAGTTGTCTAACTTGAAAGCTACCTTCACAAAAAGTATACATAACTAACAATATGTAAGAGGCTCAGGCATTAGTTCTTCATAGTGTTAGAAAAGTAGTTCGTTAATAAATTCATAACTGCAGCGTCAGACATGGGTAGGGAAGACATAGCAGGGGATTAACAAGTATTGTCGTAACTATTTCTTTTGCAAAAAATTATGAAAAAAAAAATGAAATAGCACCGATTATGAAAAACATTTTGTCTTGTATAGAATTTGTAGACCTTTAGTTAGACCAACCCAACATTTTTAAAGGCTCCAAGATCATTCACAGCATGAAGTTTACAGGTTGGACCTAAAGTAAATGTTCCAAGCCAAATCTAAACCGTCGTAATTCCAAACAAACCGTCTAAATTCTAAACTAAAGAGTTCGTGTCCTCTAACTAAAAACTAAATTTCATCAAAAAACAGAGATAGTATTCGAACCGTCGTATTTAGCCGTAATTACAAACTAATTATTTGTAACTCTTTCGAATCTTTTGTATCAACGTTGTAATTTTTGGTTTCTATCTCCTATACTAATAATATGATAAGAAATTTTGTTGAGCAAACTAAAGTTTTCAAGGTCCAACTAACATGTTTAGAAAAAAATTTAAAGTGCGAAGAACAGCCAAAAAAACTTTTAAGTTAAACGGATATATCAGCCCAAATTTCTCATAAGTTTAACATAGGTCATTGAATTACATGAACATGCAAAGAGAAAGTTTTCGTTGAAAAGTAATTAAGAGCAGATACCCAATAATACTTTGTAACTCTCGTCGAATTTTTTGTTCCAACTTAAGTTCATCAAACGGACCTCTAAGCCCGAATTTTCGATAAGGTTTACATAGGAACCAAATTACTTGAATATACAACGAGATAGGTTTCGAAGCGACGTATTTAGCCGCAATTACCGTATCTTGACAGTAATCTTTTTCTATTTCTCTCACATGCTAATCTTATGGAAAGAAAGAAATTTAGAGCAAAACTAAACTACTTAAGGTTCAACTAGTGGTTTATACAAGTCCAAAAAATATTTAGATCATTAAGAAAACTTGAAAGAGTATAGACATTTTTAGGAACCTCTAAGTCCAAATTTCCCATATGGATATTAATTTTGAATATAGTAATATTCTGTTAAGTTCTCTAAGTTTTAACGTAAGTAACTGAAATTTCAGTAAAAATATCACATTTTAGACGATTTTTTAGGATTCCACCACCTCCAACACTACCTCCTCAGCATATCGAGGTTCGTCCATTTCCAGCACCATCACTACCTCATTATTACTAAATCGTGTCTAATTTGTCAATGCATTGTATTTGTCTCAGCCCGGGGATCAAAGGAGAGATTTCGTTTGTGTGATAGAAATTTTAAAGGTTTCTTATAATAACTAGCTGAATAAACCTGCCCTAAGACGGGACTACCATTAAACAACTCCTGCAACTTTCTAGGCCTGAATTTTTTTTTTCTAGATTCTATATAATTGAATTTATTGTAAATTAAAAAACATATGAAAACTCAGCTTAGAAATCAGTTGCATATTAAATTTAGGGAGGGCTCTAATTCTAGAGGCTTGTTTAGCAAGTCCTTACGTTCAAAAAAAAGGTCAACATCAAGCATTAAATTCGCTGAGTTGCATTGATTCTGTACAGCATGCATAAAAAATCAATTCCAAAAGTTTTGCTAATTGTTAAGTAGAATTTACTAATTAGTAATTGTTTTTTTTAATTAGTTTTAAGTGAGTCGAATCTCACTTTCCAAGAGTTAATTTGTACTTATGGTCATCCTGATTTGCTATGTAACCAAATATTCCACATAAATATTTTAAAGAACCCTCATAAGAATTTACCTTTATTTTTATTGTTTCAATTGTTTACCTTCTTAATTTATTTAAATTTTTTTTAAATGAGGAATCTGGAGAATCCGTTTAATTTTGTACAATTTTCAACCAATACTATTAGCTATTTGCCAAAGATCTCTTAAGATATTAGGTTGAAATACGGTTTAATAAGCACCTGCTACAGTTTTAAAACGTCTCATAAAAGTTTCAAGACACTGTAAACATAATGCGCTACTGTATGCATGGTAACTAAGCCTATAAGAATATGAGGAAATGTAGCAAAAGGTACTTTAGACAAAGCTATTTTATATTACGTATTTGGCGTTTTCGTCAAAAACAAATTTATGAAAAATTGCTTTTTCATTTGTAAAAATTGTTTTTTAAATCAAGCCAACGCTGATGAGTTAAAATTGTTTGTTCTATGTAGCTTTGGGGTAATGCATCTTTTATTTAACATGAAGGCCACAACTCTGTCATAAATTTGGTATACATCATTTCTTAGTGCTGCTTAGACATATACTAGATATGCGATGTGCTTTATTTGACAAACCCAAAATCCACTTGCTACATTTCCCAAGACCAAATGAGTTGAGTAATCATAAATGCAGAGGTCAAATGATAAATCAGTTCTTAATTTAGAACGTACGTGGCAATAAATCTCAAGTCACAGGAAAAGAAATGCATTTTTCAATAAACACAATTGTCTTTTTGTTGACTATCGATACACTTTTCGCCAACAAACAAGTGCAGGCGACAGATACAACTTTAACTATTCCTATCCCAACAACACAAAACACAAAAAATCAAACAAGATATTTCGCTATCCAAGGAAACCAATTTGTTAAGGATGGTCGTCGATTTCGTTACATTTCTGGGTCCTTTCATTACTTTAGAGCAGTGCGAGAGAAATGGAGTGACATTCTAGGCAAATTCAAGCTTGCCGGACTAAACACAGTGCAAACGTAATGACATAATTGTTGTTTACATGTTTACATGATTGTTAACAATACTGAAATAAGCATATTTAGGTAGATTGGATCATGGTCAAATTTGGCGCTTTCATTTGCTTCTAGTATATTTTGTGACTTAAATTGCAGCTATGTTGAATGGTCTTCTCATCAGCCCACCTCGGCTGAAGAGTACAATTTTGCTGGAAATTTGGACCTGTTTGCGTTTATAGAAGAAGCACAAAAGCATGATTTGTTTGTTATTCTACGCCCAGGGCCATTTATTGACGCAGAAAGAAGTATGGGCGGACTTCCGCCTTGGCTTTTGTGGCAGAAGAAAGGCATTCAATTGCGAACTTCAGACTTGGGTGAAATATTTTAGTTTATATTTTAGTTATTAAATAAATAATAAAAATTCAAAATAAATATTTTAATATGAATAACATATGTGCTGTTTTATCTTGTTGCAGAGTACAACTATTTTGTTTCACGATGGTTCGATCATCTTTTGCCACGCCTTGTGCCTTACTTATACGAAAATGGAGGACCAATAATAATGGTTCAAGTAATAAAGACTAAATGTAGTAGAAAAGTTTCACATATTTTCAGCATGAGGCAAATTACATCATGTATTAAAAAACTATTGTTTTATTCTAAATTTAAACAAAAATTCATAATTCCCCAGGTTGAAAACGAATATGGAAGTTTTGGCTGCGACAAAAACTACACAACATTTATGAGAGATTTACTGCGGCAGCATTTGGGGTTGAACATTACACTTTTTACTACAGATGGCTCAGGTGAATCCTACTTAAGGTGCGGCGCAATTCCAGACGTATTTGCAACAGGTATGCTAGAGACGTACACGAACACAAATTAAAAAAAAAACTTTTCATTAATAATTATGCTATTATATATATATATATATATTATATGCAATAATCCATTGTAACTTTTTTTGTTTTGATTAATTTCAGTTGACTTTGGTCCAGGTAGAGAAACAAATAGCATTTCTCTGTCTGTAGTGCTATTAATTTTGACGTACTTTCCTGGTAATCAGGGTTCGACGTTGAGAAAGCTTTCGCTCTTGAGCAGAAATACAACAACGGTGGGCCACTTGTGAATTCGGAATTTTATACAGGATGGTTGGGTATGTTGGCAAATTTGTAGAACAAATGCTGGTGTTGTCTAATTTCAACACTCACACCACTAGTTTGATAATTTTTTTAAAAATTTAAATTTTTTAAAATGTTGGAATGTAAAACCAGTGTAATCCGGTTGGAACAAAAGATTATTGTGAAGGTAACAAAGAACATAATAAGTTTGGAAAATGTATGTTGATTGCTAGATCATTGGCAACGACCACACAGTACACAGATTCCTGACCAAATAGCCAATACCTTGTACGACATGCTACGTCGGGGCGCCAGTGTAAACTTGTACGTGTTCTACGGTGGAACGTCATTTGGATTTACTGCAGGATCAAATTTAGACAACGGGTAATTGGAAAAAGGGCCAATCTATAACAATTAGAATGAAAAATATGTTTGTTTTTACGGTAGCAGGTCAATACCAAGAAAGCCAAAACCGAGAAAACCAAATCCGAGAACGACCAAAACCGTGAAAACCTAAACCGAGAGAGAAACCACATGTTATGCTTATGGCCGTCCTCGGTTTTGGTTTTCTCGGATTAGGTTTCTAGGTTTTGGTTTTCTCGGTTTTGGTTTTCTCGGTATGGACATGGAAATGTTTTTACATATCCAACTCTAGCGGCGTGGTAATCAAATTATCACCATTGTGTTTAGAAACTCAACGACAATATTAATTTGAACCAAACACTAGACTATTAACCGGAAAATAATATATTCTAGAATACATGAAGCGTGTCCCACCTCATATGACTATGACGCACCACTGAATGAAGCAGGTGATCCAACCAATAATTATTGGTTAATAAGACAGGTCATCTCGCAGGTGAGTTTCTGGTCATTATAAATGCATTGACTAGCATTTGTGTAAAGTTGAGTGGCGAAACCTTAACAATAGCTAGAGCAATAGCAAACAGATAAAGCAAATATAGCATTATAGAATAGCAAATAAAATAACAAGTAGAAAAGAACAAAGCAAACAGGAATAACAAAGAATAATAGCAAATAAAAGTTTATGATATAGCGCAACCAATATTGCAAATGCAAATAGAAATGACAAATAGAAAACAAAATAACCAACAGAAATAGAAAACAAAATAGCAAACTAAAATAGAAAAAGTAGCAAACAGAAATAGAAAATAAAAAACAAGCAGAAGTGCCAAACAAATTTAGCAATCAGAAATAGTAGTTTATAAAATAGCGCAACCAAAAATAGCAAATGCAAACAGCAATCAGAAATAGAAAATAAAAATAACAAATGTAAAATAGTAATATCACAGGAAACAAAACAACAAACAGAAATAGAAAAAAAATCAAAAACATAAATAGAAAAGAAAATAACAAACAGAAATAGAAAATAAAATAAAAAACATAAATGGAAAAGAAAATAACAAACAGAAATAGAAAACAAAAATAGCAAACTAAAATAGAAAATAGAAGTAGCAAACAGAAATAGAAAATAAAAAAACAAGCAGAAGCACCAAACAGAAATAGCAATCAGAAATAGAAAATAAAAATAGGAAATGTAAAATAGAAAAATCAAATAGGAAACAAAACAACAAACAGAAATAGAAAATAAAATAAACACATAAATAGAAAAGAAAATAACAAACAGAAATAGAAAATAAAATAAAAAACATAAATAGAAAAGAAAATAACAAACAGAAATAGAAAACAAAAATAGCAAACTAAAATAGAAAATAGAAGTAGCAAACAGAAATAGAAATCAGAAATAGCAAACAGAAATATCAAATAGATTGCAAGCAGAAATAGGAAACAGAAATAGAAAAAAGAAATCCCAAATAAAAATAATAAATAGAAATTTATAAAAAAAAAATATCAATAATTATAATTCAACAATAAGGTGTGCATCATTTAAACCGATTGACACTTTATTGTAACTCAAATACTCGACGCATTGTAAAGTGAACTTTAGCTTTAAATGAAGTAAATGATGACTTTGACACAATTTTGAACAGGTTGCCTCAGTGCCGGAAGAGAAACCTATAATTTCATGCAAGGGGAACTATGGCCGAATTCAGCTCACGCCATTTTCCCACCTACTTCATCCAGCCCTTCTGCCTCTGCTTGACTCTTTTCCGATTTCCTCGTACGTGCAACATATGTCACCAAATCACTTTGAAATCGAAATGTTTTTAGTACTTTTTTTTCATACATTTGAATTTAAAATGTTTTATTGGGAAAACTAAATTTCTCAAAAATAAAAAGGGGGGAGGTATGTATACTAGCTAAGCAAAACCATCCCGTCATAGAACGGGTTGTTTTGGCTATTTTTCTTTAAATTATGAATTATTTCATTGATTAGCTCTCAGCATTACATGATTTATGAAATAAGAGACGGTTCGGCAAATCTTTGTATTTTGCTGCACCAACAAAATAGATTATTGCCACCTACAATGTGTATTTTTGTACAGGAAAACCCCACTTTCGTTTGAAGAACTAAAGCTCGCATCTGGATTCGTCTTGTACCAAACAATCGTTGACAACATGACTTCTGACCCTGTCTCACTCTATGCTTTGGAACTCAAAGATCGTGCTTATATCTTAGTTGAAAATGTGATTTATAATAATTCACCTTAAACTAACTTACTACTTACTTACTAAAACTTACTAAGATTTAGTATTATAAGCATAATCTTTATGTATTTTGAGGCAGGTTCAAGTTGGGATACTATCTCGTACTGAACAGATATTTAAAATCCCAATTTCTATTAAAAAAGGGGCAACGCTTTCAATTCTTGTGGAAAACCAAGGTCGTCCTTGCTATGGTTCTCAAATTGGAGAAAGCAAGGTATGTAAGCAAATGCTTGCGTTAATTCTAAGTTGATGATTACTAAATTGATAAGACCTTATATACTATAAGTTGTCTTTCTTAAAAATGGAATAAAATGTTATAAATTTAAATAATAATAAATGGTTTTTGTAACAGGGGCTTGGGCCAGTGCACTTGGGGTCAAGGCTTTTGGAAAACTGGAAAAATTATAGATTGGGCGAACTGAATGTCAAACTTCTTGAAAAATTTGCACGTACAATGAAAACAAATATTTCCTCTGAATCGAGAAGGAACGATGGATCAACGTTATTCTACTATGGAAACTTTACACTACCCATGTCAAGCAACAATGGAACACCACTGGATACTTTTGTACGTTTTGACAGATGGACAAAGGTAACTATCATACTACTTGAGTAATTAATTTAAATAATTTAATTTAACCTAACCAAAATTTAAGTTTACCTAAACATTCACTACTTTTTCGTGTTTTAGGGCATGATCTGGGTAAACGGCTTTAATTTGGGAAGATTTTGGCCTATGGTGGGCCCTCAAGAGACCCTTTACCTTCCGTCAAGTATCCTCAAGACACCTCCTGCGTCAAACACGTTTCTTGTTTTCGAGTTGGAAAATGCGCCAGATGACTGCATCCCATCTTCAAAGAATGATTTGAACTTTTACAATAGCTGCTATATTGAATTGACGGATGTGCATGTACTTAACGGAGCAACACCTTACGATACCACTTTGCAAGCAAGAGAAAGAGCCAATTAATAAGGAAACCTTCAATATACGGCTGAACGTTGCGGTTATAAATTATAAATAAATAAAATGATAAATGATGTTTAATAAATGTAATTGTTCAATGTTACTGCTTATACAGAGCCATAAATGTTACATGGAAATAATGCATATTTTTGTTTTGAAAATAAACAAATAACACTCAAATATACCCTTTACCAATTTTTTTTTATTGAACATTTAAAGAATTTTGAAAAACGAGCTGTAAATAATTTTTCAATTTTAAACTTTGATAATTTGTTTACCCACATTCTTTCCGTTTAGCATGTCAATAAACGCTTGCGGAGTAGTTTCGAACCCGTGGGACACGCTTTCACGCACTTTTAGTTTCCCCTAAATTTTTTAACGAAAATGATTAATCAATCTACAATTAATTAGGAAATATTTACAAATTTATTACCTCAAGTATCCAATCCCTCATTTGTATAACACCCGCACACCATTTCTTGGACTCCGCCCAACGCCCCGTATTAAATCCAAGGATACTTAAATTCTTCATTCGAATATTCAAAGGATCTGTATATTAAAAGAATAGTTGAATTTATATCAAATTTCAAATTTTATTTAGATATTTAATATATAGATATATGATAATATGTATTAGATATATAATATCATTCAACCACATCAAGACGTAGTTGGATTGACGTAATCATATTACCAACGTGGATTTTGAGATTTGCGGCCGGTTCCTCGTTACATGATTCCATGGATCCGCATTGTGCTACGCGCCCAAATTCATTCATGCAACGCATTACAGCCCCAGTAAATTCTCCGCCAACCTTAAATTCAAGAGTAGAATTTGGAGCAATTACAGTAATCAATGACAAATCAATGAAAATTGATTATATATTAAGAAGCGTTTTCAGCACTATTTAAAATAATAAGTGACAGAAATCGACCCTGTTGATTAGCAGTTACATTTTGTTATAAAACATTAAATTCGAAAAATTTAGTGAAACATAGGAAAAAAAGACATACACAAAATTAGCCTAATTTCTTCAAAAATGTTTTGTAAGATAAAAAAAACGAATTTTCGCTTCTTTTTACATTACAATATAATAAGTAGAATTGTAGTTTTACATTATCAAAAAAGTAGTCAATTCCTCCTGGAACATGCGTTTTGAGGCTTTCTTCTACAGTGTTAAACTTCTTGTAATTTAGAACTTGATCAAATCCCAGCTCGGTTTTCAGCCAATTTATTTTTTCGTCACTTCCAGTAAGGCCAATTACCTTGCATCCTGATGAAGGAAAAACACAAAGTAGTAGTGTTTAATTGTAACTTAATTTTTTTAATTATTTACCTTTAATTTTCCCGATTTGACCCACAAGGCTCCCAATGGCACCAGAGGCGGTTGACACAAGCAACGTACGTCCTGGTTCGGGGTCAATGACCTCAACTACTCCGAAATAGGCCGTGTTCCTGAGAAATTTTAAACATGAGTAATGTAACTTTATAATTAACTTTAATATATTTAATAAACTAATAATCATCATACCCTGGCATTCCTAGTGCACCTAACGCATATGACGAAGGCAAGCCTTTTAAATCTTCAAGTTTTTCAATTGTGATCCAACTTCGAATGCCATTTTTCTCAGGTTTGTACACCGTCAAATCCCTCCATCCAAATTTTCCAATCACTTCACTTCCAATTGGAAATTCATCGCATTTTGATTGAATAACACTGAAATGTGAAAAATATGAACATGTTTTAATTTAAAACAAACAAAAAAACTTGCAAACAATTTTGTTTTTACTAATTTGACTCAACTCACCGTCCGACTTGAGCTCCTGGAATTACTTGCCCTACCTCTACTGTGCTGAGAGCAATTCTTGTGAAGGGATCAGCACTCAAGAATTCCGCTTTTACTAAAATTTCTACACAATAAAATACGTATTTGCGTAAAATTTTCGACAAGGATGAATTTGTACATTGCAGTATAAGATATTAATATATATATATATATATATATATATATATGAAATATGAGATATATTAATTATATTTTATGTTAATAGTTGATCTACCTCCTTCGCTTAATCCAGGGATAGTCTCTTCAACGAGCTGGAAATCACCAATTTCCGGTTTTCCACTTACCCTTTTTCCTAGCACAAATTTTCGGCCAAGCATTTTAATATTTTTTGCTGCAAATACTTCAAAAATGTGTATTTGACTCTCCTGGGCAAAATGTAGAATGAGTGAGAATTAGCACCTCAGTTTCTAAGGTAAAGAGGTGCATAATGACAATATAATGACAATGCACAAATGAGCTACTAATTGCAAAATAACGGGTAGAGCTGTTTTGAATCGTTTGTGAAAGTCAATTTTGAAGATATGACAAAGAAAAGTTTTCAAAATGCCCGAAATTCGTGGTTTGAATTGTTAACTAATTTTAATAAAATGTGGCAAACTGATAATGTTACTAACAAGAATGGTTTTTTACTAAGTATTTTTATGCTAGGGTCTATAGCATACCCATGTAACCTAAAATAGTACAAAATATGAACATAAATTGTTTGTGTAAGTGAATTTTGAGGTTTGCTGCAATTTACTCGAATTTTTAATATTTAATTAAGTATTTCAGTTTAAGTAGTGTATATTTGTTGCGAGCGTTTTGTGTTCCACGCGACTCTTCCATTTCCTCTTAAGTTTGAAATAGAATCAGTAAAATTTGAAAATTAACTGTTTATGGCGGGGTTTCATAAAAAATTTCTACGAATACTTTAGCTCTTTTACTAATTCGTATTGCTTCTTAGTGCTCAGCATTGCCGTTTATCGCATTCCTAAAAATTTATTCCTCCTAAAACTCCAAATTTTTTTCAATTGTTTATAGCATTGCAATTGTCTTTTTTATATAATAAGTATAAAAACTAGAAATAGAAGCATTTAACTCTTTAACATTAGAACTGTTAAATAGAGCTATTGGACAAAACTGCATTGAGAAAGCGAGGAGACTAAGAGAGTTCTGTGGCATTTCGTGTTCTAAACTCAATGATTCCAGGAGCCATTGCATATTAGGCATAAAAGTGCCTCTTGGGTTTTATAGATTCCAATGGGCCTCACACTTTTTGGATCCACTATTGAGAGGAAATTGTACATGTTTGAAGGACCCACCAAAATGCACTTATGCCTCCTTTTTCTGGTTTGTTGTTTACAATGGAACCTTTTCTTTTCGCATTAGTCCCTTTTATTCACACTTTGTTATAAAGCTCTAGAGCACTTTGTGCTGCCAACCCTTCAAATTCCAATTTCTTCATGAAGAGTACTTAAGTGAGCTAGATTTCATTTTAAGTGTTACTTAACCCTTAGAATTGTCATGAGACCTCACTTGTAGTGAACAGGATTTAAAAATTGAATAATTTTCCAAGTAAACATTTTCTAAATAAAAATAGTTTAATTTTTTTAATTTTTTGTTTAAATTAGAAACGGGTGTGGGTGGCTACAATGCAAGTAAATATTTGTAAACAAAATATCCGAGCGGCTATATAAAACTTTCTGCTTTTGTATTATTGACCCCTACTATTAAAGTATTATAGAAATTTAATTGATTAATTCAACCTCATTTATCCTTAAACACCTGAAACACCTCATTTATCTTAATAAGTAGTTTATTCGTTAATATCACCATCATGCGAACTGCCTTTTGTCTCATGCTGTGATTTGAATGCAAGGAGGGATCTTCTATTCGAAATAAAACTTTTAGTTTTTTTCTGTGATGTATATACTTGACATCTAACATTTTTTTTCACTTCTTTCCTCATTGCAACCTCTATCACACCGCTAACTCACTCTTTGAAATTGCAGTTTTCCGCTTATAAGATCATCCGCCAATTAATAAATAACCACCATCATCATGAGGTAACTAATCAAAATAACTTTTTTGAAGTTGCACTTTGCAATAGATTTTTCCAGTTTGTCAAATCAAAAAATCGTTTTAGAAAACGTTAAATTTTTCTTTTTAGTGGTAAAGTGACGAATAAAATGCTCTTTGACTGTGTCAACGCCGTACTCGCTGCGTCAATGCAGAAGAAACGTAAATTTACAGAGACAGTGGAGCTTCAGATTGGATTGAAAAACTACGATCCAAAGAAGGACAAGCGATTCAGCGGCACTGTCAAGTAATGAGCTCACACTTCACCCACGTGACCTCCGCACAGGGTCACTTGAGTAACTGGGAAGGTAGCCACTGCGAATCTGCTAATTTAACGCATGTGTCTCTCTTCTAATACGCCAGAATTTATGAGGGTGATGGTAAAAGGTGTAGCAAAATTTCACACGTGAGAAAAACTAATACAGGACACAACACTTTACTATTATTGTCCACATGAAATGTGTTCCGCATTCAGCTGTAAAAAAATAGTGCAATAATCAACCAAACTATGTTTTTTTTAAATACATTTAATTGTGTACTTGTGTTGTATGTATAAATAGTAATTGAAATTTGTGGAAAAAAGAAGTTAACAATTGAAAAGGTAAACTAAAAACAGCATAAGTGGTTGAATAAGTTTAATTTTTTGTTGAAATGAAGTTTAAGACAATAATAGAGTGTTTGCCTATAATGTGTTTTCCTCTCGTGTGAGTTTTTGTCAACATACTTACCTAGCACTCATTAATTCTTGCGCAAAAGGAGATGTGACCCCGACATATATACGCTGTCAATATGGCTTACGCGTCATTTAAATTAGCTAGTTTTCACCGGTCGCGCATGCATGCATACCAGCCTCAGCGCCTTTCGTTGTCCCACTGATTTCTTACATTTAAATTTATAGGTTGAAACACGTTCCAAAACCCAAAACACGTATTTGCGTTCTCGGAGACCAGGAACATTGGGACGAGGCGAATGCACACAACATCCCGTGCATAGACGCCGAGGCTTTGAGGAAGCTTAACAAGAAGAAGCAAGCCATCAAAAAATTGGGCAAGATATAATTGTTATAGTTATTATTTTCTTTAGTATCCATTTAGATGTTCCTTGTTCCGATATGTCTAGTCGACGGTAGAAGCTCAGTATCGAAAAAATACAGTTTGTGGACGTTAAACCCAAAAAGCCATAACCTAGTAAAATAAAACTGCCCATATTAAAATGAAAAGTTACATAGAGTAAAATTATTAAATATATTAAAATTTAGTCGTTCTCCTTTTTGGTTTTCTTGGTTTTAATTTCTTGGTTATTCACTTTGAAATTTGACCTCGTGCATCTTCTGTGCCAACTCGACTCAGCCACTAACGTATTCTCGATCAGAGCAGAAAAACAGAGTCGATTAGACGTATCCCATCACATTCATCAGTCCGTCGCTGATTTCTCACTTTTAGAGGTAGAGAAAGTTGAAGGGAAAAACGAATAAGCTAGGAAATTTGAAATCTCAAAAAGTGAAAATCAGCAAAGTATAGGATTTTGAAAACAAAAAATTTAGAAAATGGAGGATATTAAAGTGACACTCATTTTGTTCCGTTTAGCCAAGAAGTACGATGCGTTCCTGGCTAGTGAGGGGCTGATCCGACAAATTCCAAGGCTCCTAGGTCCTGGTTTGGGCAGGTTTAGCAAGTTCCCTCTGTTGCTTTCTCATGATGAGTCAATGCTAGAAAAGATTGACGAAGTCAAGACCACCATCAAGTTCCAGCTGAAGAAGGTTCTATGTCTCTGCGTCCCCATTGGTCACGTTGACATGGCGCCCGAACAGATAGCCCAAAATATCCACACTGCTGTCAGCTTCTTAGTTTCCCTGCTCAAGAAGCACTGGCAAAACGTTCGGTCCCTCCACATCAAGTCCACCATGGGCAGTTCTCACCGCCTTTACTAACCTTTTTCAACTAATTTCTGTTCTTAGCAAATGTCAATCAATCCGTTTATTGGATTTAACCAAGCTCAGATCAACACAACTTTAATATCAAATTAGATAATCCTATACTAAGCAAATGCGTTAACAGTTAAAAGACCTTTGAACTTAGCCTTTTTGAATTATATATATAACTCAAAATACATTTAAAAAACATAATGAATAGTCACATTCAGATGATGTTATGACAAAGGCGTTTAGAAACTTATTTTTAAGTGTATTAGAAGTATTGCTTCTACTTGGACATTTAAAAGTTTTGGAAATATTGCTTCTACTTGTTGTTTTAAATTTTTGAAAGTATTGCTTCTTCTGTACTTTTTAACAGTTTTTGTAAGTATTGTTTCTACTTGTACTTTTAACAGTTTTTGTAAGTATTGTTTCCACTTGTACTTTTAACAGTTTTTGGAAGTATTGTTTCTACTGGTACTTTTAGCAGTTTTGAAAGTTTTGCGACTACTTGTACTTTTAGCAGCTTTGGAAGTTTTGCTACTATCTGTATTGGCAACAGTTTCGGAATGTTCGCTTACTTAATTTTAAAGTAGATGATGTCAGGAAAAGAAATTATTAAATAAAAACTGGACTGTATTATTTTCCAATGTAAGATGTGTGTCACTTGACTAGCGTAAACAAATCTGTCTATTTTTTTTAAATACAAATATAGATGAGGTTGTAAACCGACAAACATAATTTCACCTCTATAGCTCTCTATAACACTTGGCGTTGTTTATTAATTCGAACATAATGGTGTTTTGTGGTGATTCGATCTCTAGGTCAAAGGTCACCCGGGAAGGAGCAAAAATTAAACCATATTTAATGTGCAAAAGTTGCCCTATTGTATAGGAAATGACTATTTAACTAATTGATCTACAGCATAGAATTTAAGAACTTGTTAGAACAAACGTGAGCAATTCTGTCGCTATAACCTTTTTTTGTAAATTGAAATAATGTAACAAATTGCATATTATACTTGCATACGTTAAGTTTAGTCATTACGACATCAGAATTGTGTGTGAAGTAAGTCCTAGTGAAATCGTCCTGAAGCCAAACTTTTGTGGTTAAGTAATACCGTGCATTTTTTATTTGTAAGAGTAAATTTATTCGTAAGTTATTAAAAAGCCTTGTTATGCTCCCTCTTTCTCACAGCTATTCAACGATCCAATGAGGAAGAAGGCCTCTTGAGTTTTATAGATTCCACAAGGCCTCACACTTTCGACTCTGCTTTAGCAAGGGAATTGTACGGCCACAAATGGTTCTCGCATGGTTTTCCTACAAAAAACCATGTTTTACTTACTACTTTACGCTTAAAATAACTATGAAAAAAGAACCTCACATCTAAGCACAATTCCCTGCTCGTAACACCTTGTTTCAGAAATCTTCACTATTCCATGAGGCCACACAAATTGCCAAATAACGAAACGCATCTCAATTCGCTTCTTGCATTACTGTATTGCATTTATTGGATCAGTTAGGTCAAATTGTGCTTTATTGTAGTATGAAATATTTATTCATTATTTATTTATGCTAACTTAAATAATAATACTAATGACTGAAATGGAATTAATATCATGCTTCTAAACTGGTTTTCCCGAGTTATTTTCAAAATACAAATATTACTGCTAAAATATTTGTTGTTCCAATAAATTTGCCCTTCCTGGTAACTGTGGCTACGGCATTCCGATTTTGTTCAGTGATGTTAACTAGATGTATTTTCATTAAAAAGAAAGTTTTAAGGTACAAAAGTTCCAGTTACATTGTCATTGCTCAGAAAACAATATAAGTTGAATTATTACTCTACTGAATGTTGACCTGGCAATTTTGAAATTGTGTGTTACGACTTTATAATAATCAGCGTGTTGTGATTTTGAAAAAAATGCAGTTTTGTATTCAAAAATATTGTGTTGCAAAAACAATGCTAAATTCCAAGTCAAACAAGTGTCTAATATTATGTAGACAAATGCTTCTCAACACATCAAAAACTCTCTCCAAAACATTCTATGTTTATAAATCATGAAATAAGTTTAAGCTTCGCTAAAATTTTACCCGTAAACTCAAAACCTAAAAAATGTGAGCATGAATAAACATTCAAATTTTTTTCATTTTTAGGTTTCTAATATGGAAAAATTTCAAACTTGAACAGGGTCATAGTTTGTTAACATTAAACTTATTATTGTACTTTTCACAAGGCAATTTTCTAACCCTAATCGAAGGCCTCAGTAAAGTTCAAAAGAACAATACTTAGCATAGCTTATTTTTAGCGATTTGGAACTTATGCAAGATAGGTTGCATTCACTGAAAATTTGCACCTAATTCAACCGCACAATACTTTCTGATGTTAGACACGCCACAATATATTATATCATCTAGATCAATGTGAATCTACTATAAACAGGATTGTAATACACTGTGTTGTGATTTTTATGTTAAATTACTATGTCTGCAATAAGATTTTGCGGTCTCACTTCCTACAGTTGTTTCAGCGCTTTGCTAAAAAATAGTTTTTTTATATTATTTCTCTCTTGTCAAGCATATTATGTTGAAAAAAAAACAGGCTCAAAAACATGTTTGTTCAAATTTTTAAATATGAAGCATTTATTGGTAAGATACTTTACACAGTGTATCTAAATCTTGATATGATTTGCCCGACAAATCCTTCTGGTTTCGGTGGGAATACTAAATTTTGTCGGTATTACGTCGGGTGCTTCGTTGAAGACGAGAGCAAGGCCTAGTTGAAAATGCCAAAGGTTATGGCAGTGGAAGAGCCAAACGCCGGGGTTGTCTGCGATGAATCGTATCACGAGCCAAGATTTTGTGTCACATACAACAGTATCTCTTTTCACTCCGTTCAGAAGCAGTGGATCTCTCGACGCACTAAAAACGCCTCCATTTTTGGCACCAATTCCCAAAACCCAAAAAGCATGTCCATGGAGATGGAAGGGATGGGGCTCAGCTCCGTGGTTGTTGATGACTACCTGAATGACCTAATTTCAAATTTGAGTTTTTGTTTAGTATTCTACTAAAACATTGATTTGAGCAATTTTGCAATGCAGTACCAACCTCTCCTGAATATATTGTTTGCGGATTTGATGCACCTGGGAGCGACTGATTCTTGTCGGCAAGAACCAACAATGGCGTTTTCCCTATCACAAATGGTTTCATGTTGAAAGTGGGTCGTCTCACTCCTAGACAATTTTTTTTATAAAACTTTGGAATTAAAGATTTAAATTTTTAGGTTATAAATAGCGTTATATTATTACAATAGTAAATCTGCACTGCACTAGTTTTCATTTATTGTTATGCACAATATAAATTGATAATTAACATTGTGTTAAATTTAGGAAACATCGTCAAGGGGGAATTCACTGATTAATTTTAAATGAAATAATATACGATGACTAATATCCAAGAAAGTAGTATACAATGCATGAAAATATTTCAAGTGAAAAGGGTTGCATTGTATGAAATATTCAAAAATGAAAACAATTAACGGGGAAATAATAATCCAAAGTGAAATTATTCAATTAGTAAAATCATGCAAAGCGAAATGGTCAATCGGGAAACTACCCAAAATACCCTATTAAAAACAGGGTAATATTTTATTGTAAATTTTGTCTAGTCTTTGGTTTCATTTACAATGAATCATTAGCACGTGTTACAAAACCCTGATTTCGTTCACGCTGGCTATAGGAAACTGCAATATTTAATTAGTTTATTTAATGTTTAATGTTTATGTTTAAATTTTATGTTTAATCAGTGCTTTCCTACATAACTTGAACAAGTAGATGCGCAAATTACCTTTTGAATCGGTTATAGCGATAGAGAGAAGCATAATTTCTCTATCGAATGTTGCAGGAGCCAAAACTCTATCATACGGTTGAAGTAGTATTTCGTTAAATTCCATTTCAACCGAATTCGGTATGCTTGGTTTTTGAAAAATTGCTTTCGAAGCTTGAATCCAATTGGTTAGCGGATGTTTTGCCTTTGAAGTAACGCAATGTAGTTTTGCTTTGACCATTTTTGGAAGTGCTTCCGGCATCGTATTGATATTCGGAACGGTATTAAGAAATTCTTCCAAATTGTGTTCTGCCATGATCCAACTCTCATGCTCACAATTGATTTTAACAATAAATGAGTAGCGTTGAGCAGTGGCAATTGCAACTCGATCAAATTCCTTCTTCACTGTATCTATACCATCTACCTCGATTACCGTCAGTTTGTGATTACTAATTGAAAACAGAAAGGACAGGAAGGCAGAGGCATTGAGAACACGAATTCTGTAACGTTTTCCATGCTCGACGTGGAAAACAGGAATACGCTGTTTTTTAGGGCTACAGCGGCGTTTTGTTGAATTACATGGGTACACACCGTGCCCATTGATGAGAAGGGAGTTGGGTATAGGCGAATTCGAGTTTGGTTTGAGAAATGGAGCAGAGAAGAGCTAGGAATCTTTAGACAATTAAGTTGTGCAAAAAATGAGTCCTTCAAAAGTGACAACACGTAGCAAGGCTATTGCTTCTAATAGTTCCAAATCTAAGGACAGTTCAAAATCCAAAACTCGTCAATCGACATTAAATTTTTCTACCAAAAAAGACG
>VYYI01000206.1:0-41204 GCA_021029175.1 Bilobella aurantiaca | reverse complement strand
CCTCGGCTGTAAACAAGTATCTTAATAATTAACTGTACGCTTTAAAGCTACTACTAGATACTAGGATACTACTAGCTCTTGACTTTTGTCTTTTATTTTTTATTGTATTTTATTTTTTAAGGCAAACCTGACTAAGCCTTAAAATCGACTTTAAGCACTCTTCTTGTAACACCTTATAAACTACTGATATTCAAACTGATGTAAACATGTTGATCTTGGGTTCGCCATATATCAAATAAATAAATGATTGATTATAAATGGGTGTATGTCAAAAATGAACTCTTAAAAAGTCGTTGAACAAAATTGTGCATAATTTGCATACGGTTCTGAACACAATGGAAAATTTTATGAAATTGTGTTAAACCGAAACAAACCCACAAAAATGGTTGTCATTATGATACAAATTAGGTAATTTTAGAATAAATAATTTTGGAAAGTCAGGTCTAGGAGAAATTTTTGTCGTGGAAATAAGCGTAAATAGTTATTTATACGAAAATTTTATTGATATAACTCTGGCTAGGGCATCATAAATTTTGCACACCCTAAGTTTGCTTTAAATATGAGGCGGATTAGAATTTGACATAATCCTGCAACAATTTTCTAAAAAAAATTTGTTAGACACATCCTAAAGCGTAATTTTGATTAAAGTAATTTATGATTGAACAGGCTATAATTTTTTTATGTTAGACTCGGGATTACAGGTTAATTTTTTATGGTTTCTTCTCTATTTTTGTGATAATCGTTTCACAAAAAGTTACCTGCATTCAAAATTCTGTACTAAAGATGGTCATCTTGTTTGTTTCACATCTTAGTTTTTTGTTATAAAAAAAAAGAGGGAGCAAAGGACTGCTCCTTTTTGCGGTAAAACAATACAATTAATAAAATGAAATAAAACAGAAATTAACATAAAATTCCTTCTGCCCAAGGACCGGTGTGTTTGGCTAGTTTAAATTACTTAAATAACTTATTAAGGTTATAGCTTATAAAATATTTAAGTGTTTACTTACAAGTAGCATTATTGCTGCCGGTCCAAAGAAACTCCAAGCATAGTCATTAACAAGCCAACAACTACATCAATACATTTGTTTTAAATACCTAAAGCCGTATTCTACGAAATATTTATACAATTGTGAAGGAAGTATCATAAAAAAACGCTTACAAACAGTCTCCACCATATGCATCTTCGCCTTTTACATAAGCAGTCAGAGCGGTGATGCCAACAATCAGTAGCGGAATTCCATATGCCCCAAAACACTGCATCTTGTGGTACTTCCTTTTACTTGTAAATACTAGTATTGCGTGGCGATAGAGTTGTGCACCTTCTATTCCCATCCAGCAGAAAGTCGTTAGGTACACATAGTGTGTCAACATTCCGGAAATTTTACACCCCATCTATAACAAAACAGTGATAATGTTCAATTCGACAGGTAGAAGGCCTATTGCAGGACAAACTCATCATATTTTTACGAGTTTTATTTTGTTTTTTGATATGTTATTTATATAAAATTTGATATGTATTGTTATGAATGTTCCTTAGGCTCCATGTCAATACCGGGAAAACCAAAACCGAGAAAACCAAAACCGAGAAACCTAAATCGAGAAAAGCAAAACCGAGAAAACCTAAACTGAGAAAACCAAAACCGAGAACGGCCATAAGAATAACATGGGCTTTCTCGGTTTTGGTAACCTCGGTTAAGGTGCTCTCGGTTTTGGTTGTTCTCCGTTTTGGTATTCTCGGTTTAGGTTTCTCATTTTTGGTTTTTTCGGTTTTGACTTGCTACCCTTCCTTATTAATTTCCTTAATTATGGATTTGCAACAGAGTAGTTTTCCAAGTATTTCAAAATTGAAGGTTCACGTGATTTACTTACTTCGTCCAACCCAAGGTAACTCCGTTCCATTAGCAGTAGAATAAAAACGTTTCCAATTAAAAGGCAGGCACTTATATTTATAATACTAAAAGCCCTCTGTGATTTTGGTTGAAGCGTTAAAAATACAGTAAGCGTTGCAATGAGGCCAAGAATTGATGCAGGACAAACGACGTAGGTCAAAATTTTGAGTCCTAAACTGTAGCCCTGAAAATATCAAAGTAGAAAGCTAACTTTGGCATTATGGCGTTTTAGAAGGTAAATGTTGTTTGAGACAGCCAAAAAAAAAAGCCAAAATTAAATGTTGTGAACAAAAGGTGTCATTATCACTGGCTACTTACAGCTGAATGGTTGAATGGATCCATTAGCAGTGCAAACGCTGTTAAGTGGTTGCATTCACATATCGTCTGTTTTGCTGATGACGAAATGATTCGACAACCATTTGTAGACCACTTGCTGCGCAAATTTACAACTATATTTTACTCAAAATTTTAAACGTATAATTTAAGATGCGTTAGTGTGTTAACCCAAATCTTACAGGGATGTTGTATTTAGGTAGGAACAAGTAGCAGACCCTTTTACAAACCGGGTTAACTTTAAATTTGTTTTTGCATCATACATTTCCCTGAATGACATTCCAGCAGAGCACTCTGGCTCTGGATCTCTCTTGTGTTCAAATACGATACGAACAGGATTTCCTAATGTAAAATACAAAATTCACAGTAAGCATGCAATATGTATACAAGTGTCACAAAACTCACCTTGAAGATTTACCGATGTCAAATTTGTATCGTTGTATCTAAACGTAAAGGAAACTACATCACTATTAACTCTTTTGATGTAGTTTTCTCTTTCCAATGAGTTTGAACTCGGAATTTTGCTAAAAGCGTTTCCAGGGATTACAACTCCACAATAAAGTATTGGCTCCTCCCCAAATCTTTCTGACCATTCTTTAGGCACAAGGATATGCGTTGAGTTCTGAGTGTAATTTAGTGGATAGTATATATCTGCTCGGTCACGTAGTCGCCTTACACCGATAAGTGCATTGGAGATTCCAAGTTCAGAAGTCGTTTCTTCCTCATTGAATTCCAACAAAACTTTATTTCCAAAATGAAACAGTGTTGACTCTATGGCGTTGAGTATCCTAGGGCCCATGAGCCCTACTTCAGAATTTTTTGTGTTTTTTGCAACGTTTAAGTACACTCCGAGTCCTGCGTCTACGTCAGACTTGACTTCTTTTGCAGACATGTTTCCTTGGAAAACTTCATTTAATAGATTCTGTGTTAAGCTCAAAACTTGCTCAATTTGGTCGTTGGAATCAGTGTTCTGGTAAATTTCATCCTCCTCGTTTAAAGTGGCTTGTTCCAAATTTGGCAAGTTGTTTGGTAAAAGGACCCGTCCATATCTTGATGAATCTAGTTGCATAAAAAACCTTGCAAATTTGTAAGTTAAAAATACGCTACTGATAGTGCGTCATTCTACTTAACATAGCGCACAGTGGGGCCTGTTAACGGTAGATGTGTGCCACAAAACAACTATGCAATCTGAATCTAGCCATAATCTTTTTTTATAGTTCATACCTTCTTACCTATTTGTCTATAATATCTAAACATTCGATTCAAAACTACGTATTATAGCCGTGGTCGAAGTTGTGTTTTTACATTAGAAGAATAGTGTAACAATTTCGGTGCTTGGGTTGTCCACAATTTGCAAGATATCGAGAAGTCATAAATGCGGATCTACTTACCACACTTACTTGGATTACTTGACCATCTTCAAGTTTGCTTAACCCCAAATTCCCCTATGCATTAGCGTAAATGTTACAAGTTGTCAAATATCGCTTAATGGAAGATTTCAAAGAACGTTATTTTTTTGTATGTAAGTGTTCTATATAAGGTAAGTAGAGTTTAGCAAAGTATATATTTGTTGTACTTAATCATTTTGCGTGTAAATTTGCTAGTTTGGGACGTCCAAAATCATTCGTTTGTTTTTAAGCTATCTCATATTCTAACATGAAAACTATTTTTGCTCTTCAATAAACAACCCAATAAAGGCTGTATTATTTTTATAAAGTGTAGAATTGCTAGAAGAGGATTATGTGAAATATATCTGATTTAATAATGTAATTTGTGGAGATATATCAGGCATACATACCCGTTGAGAAACAAATTTTCATTGAAATTCTAGTCTTAGAAATAAAATTTAAAATTTGAGTAAAGAGTTCGACAAAAAATGAATTATACTTAGTTTTTAGTGTCAGATTTTGAATAGTTGTTATTTTGATCGTTGTTGAATTATAGCACACATCTACCACTGTGAAGCAGCTAGAATTTAAAACAGACCTGTCACATAGATGTCAACAAATTTTTCGGCAATTTTGGTTGTATTCCAAACTCGAGCTTTACAACGAATTTGATGTTTACCAGCATGTGTTGGTAGGTAAGTAAAATTACCAATCCAAAATATTTTCTCGTCGTCCGATGATGTAGGTTCAGAGAGTTCCACTATCCAACATTATGCCTTTTTACTTTAAGAACACGAAGAACACAAGATTATTAAGCAATAAAACAATTCCATCAGTTACCTCGAGGCAACTCTCGGCTGTCTGGCGTTGAAACTTCAAAGTAAGGCGTGTATGCAAAGCCATATTTCGCAACTTTGCAGCTAAAGTAAAACGGACCGTCATTTATATGAACTGTCGACGGGAGAGGAGAATGTGACAGCTGCATCATGTCACGTGGGTCAATCCTGTTCCAAGACAATTCTAAGAAATACCACATCGCAACATTATTTATGGCTTGAATTGTAAAAACTTGAAAATTATATCGGCAAAAAGTGCGAGAATGTATAAAAACTGTTTTGTTTTACTAATAATTTTGTTTGAACTTATTAATAACTCACTGTTTTAAATTATAGGAATTACAGCTAACTCTTATTAGTTTACAATATCGATTGTAGAAACTTTGAGTTACTTAAGTCTTACCCGTGTTGCAGTCTTACCAAGTTTGGGAGAATCGTGACCATAAGAAAAAAAGTACTCCACACCGAATTCAAAACCTTTTTTTGTACATACAAAGACGCCAGGCACTGGATTAGATATGTTGAAATAGGGTTCGCCGGGCATGTTTCCTTTGTCTTTCAGAACAGTTGTAGCTATCGCTTGAACTTGAGATCGTTTCTGCAATTATGTGCCATATTTAGTTATGTTTCTAGCTCTTACTTAAATAATTAACAATTGTGGAAGCCACATTCGGAGTTGGTAGAGTACGCTCAAGCTTTGCTTTATTAGTAGAACTACCTTCATTTGTCCGTATGTAGTTCTACATTTCTGCGACGACCATGGACATTCCAAAAAATTTAGCTTGTCTCTGTCACATTCTGATGTCACCTCAACTACTTTTCGCAAGGAATTATAAGTGAATCGGACAGATCCGTTGTAGGCGTATGCCTTAGGGTGTTGAAACGTCACGTTTCCTAAAAAATATAATATAGGAGAAGCAATCCATGAAAGTATGCGTGGAATCGTGCGCAAGTTAATCGTGACCTTTGCAATATTGCGTTATTCGAGGACAAGATGTACATCATGTACATTTGTAAGGGGGGGGGGGGGTTGAGTAATTTAAATGAAAAAGGTAATACCCATCGCCATCATATATTTTGGTATTACACTCACAATGAAATGTTGGAAAAAATATTTTGATTTTGATTATTACACGTAAACAGGCACTTACGTGATTTTATTTTCAGCTTTGTTGAATTTCCTATTGCAACTATATTAACCACTTCATGTGGCGCAGTGTAGTCAATAGTCTCACTCACGTCTTTACATTTAAATCTTAATTCTCCAAATCGGTTGTTTTTGTAGGTATTTGAGCAGGATATGTTAAGAACAATGATTGCTTCTTGCATGAATTTGTTTTGGCTTGAGTCCCTTGTCAATTGTTTTGAATCAATTAACGCTTTCATCAACCTATCAGACTCGTCGGGGGCCCAATAGTCTTCTTTTCTGGTTGCAAAACATTTAATTTAAGCAAAATTATTAGCTTATTGTATCCACTTCTTGACTTGTTAACTTACAAAATAAATATCCATTCTGTCGGAAGTAGGCCGGAACACTTCATTTCAATTCGCAATGTTGAATCATGACTCCGACATTGGAAAATATGTCCCGAAATATTGCTATTCGGTGAAATATCATCCTCATATACCTTTATTTCTGATGTAGCTGAACGTACATGAATTAATTTTTGACAGACTATAGCAAGCCCAAAGAAAACATTTATTTTCCTCATAATAATGCTCAAGATTTTTACTTAATGAAAACTTTAAACTAAATGAAATTCATGTTGCCATAATTAAATTGTAATCGGATTTTGAAACTTGCTATATTTAATAACTTAAAATTAATCACGGAATTGAAGGCCTTTTTAAAACTCAATTCAGGAATAGGATGTTGCGGCTAATAAAAATACGAATGACAGGAAGTCAGTTAAGGTTAAGCTTAAATTTCAATTTCTACGTTGAGTGCAATATAAGTATACGCGTTTCCTGTCAAAGTATGGATAAAAAAAATAAGCATAATCTAAAAGCCATTTTTACTTTATATGGTTTGCATGATAGTCGCGTCCGATTAGTGTATAAATGTAGAATGATCACAAATAAAGAAAATGAAACAATCAATCAATAAAAAGATAATAAGATATAATAAAATTATACTAAAAAGTTTAGTTGAAATTCCATTTTGAAAATTACCAGTTTTTTTTTTCAAGAATTTTCTCCGGCTTACCGAAATTGAAAGTTTTGTAGAACTGTAAAAACTAGATAACCATCGCAATATTCTTTTTTTAATTTGTCATTTTGGTATTTTTTAAACTCTTTGAATTAATACTTCTTTGTGCAGAAATAGTACAGGTTTATGGCATCATTTACAACAAGAATAAGTTCCCGTCCTAGGACAGGCGAGCATAAAAATACAAAAATTGTTATTTGTGGAGAAAGATCTCTGAAACGATCTTTGACGGCTAAATAAATTACTGTATGAAAAATAACTCTTTGAGAGTTGCCCATGCGTAATGCCATTATTCTACACTCGATCATGCCGAGCAAGAAATTACACTATGTTAACTTTTACCTCTACCGCATCACTACCCCGCCCTATTTGCGCATGCTTCCCTCTATATTTAATAGTAGAGTAAACGGTTTTAAGGAATTCTGTTAAATTTTCGGAAAATAGTACGATTATAGTGATTAAGAAAAAAAATAAACCGTCTCATTTTTCTAAATCTTAATAAACTATAGGCTTCTACATTATCTAACATTGTGAATTAAATTGTGAGTAAATGGTGAACATGGAATTAGTTGATATATTTCGAGAGCAGTAGATTTGATAGATTGTTAATGCTTAACCAGAATTTACTCATAAGAAAATTATAATTATATGCAATAAATAATAAGTTGAAATAGAAATATCTTTTTTTTTCAAATGCGGCTTTTTATTGATTGGGAAAGTATCAATTTAGAAAAATAGATGAATGAATAAAGCGCTTTCTCTTTTCTAAGTATTAAAAGTGTTCAATTGTGCAACTTCTCACAAACCAAAAACATTAGTTTTTAAAAGGCGCTTTTAGCATTTAAATTATTAAAACGTTAAAGTGCCAGGCAACTCATCACCAACACCAACCTTCTATGTTTTGTATATATTAATATAAATAAATAAAGCGCTTTCGGTTTTCAAAGGGTTAAAGGTCCTGTTGTGCAATTACCCACAAACCAAAAAGAATATTTTTAAAAGGGCGCTTTGAGTATTTAATTTATTAAAACATAGTATAAAATGCTTTACTTATATTTTTTACCCACTCTACTCTAAAAATGTTGGTTTTCTTATACGCCAATTACATGATTTCTCTTGAAAAGCTTGCCGACGTTAAAATTATGACAAAGTTTGTGCAGCCAAAATATATTGACCCATTAATTTGCTGTTTTAATTGTGGTTTTTGGCTGAATTGTCTACCATTCTATTTCGACCTGGAAAGCAACTCTGTGTACTCAAAAAATTCTACCCCCAAATATAAATGGCGCCATGACTTCTATATTTACTTAACATTTATTCACTTTGTGAGAGATGTAATTTCCCTTGGCTTTGTAACATCTATTGTTGCGTTCGGGCCTGATATAACAATATCGGACGTTGTTATTGCAATTATTTGGTTTTGCATTATCATCGCTTCATTTTCAGTACACTGGATGTTTTTAAGTGCAGGCGGTCTTGAGACTTTAACAATCAACGCCATTTTGTTCAGTATCAAAAAGAAAGGTTAAGTAAAATATTACTTTTTCTGATATAGATTCTAGTTTATAGTCTTTCTAAAAAGATTGTTAATAGTACTCAAATCCTCATTTTAACGCTCCTTCTGTAAATAGCAAATGCGGTAAACCATGAAGCCAAAGAACATGAAATTGTTTTGTCAAAATTATTTCGATCCATGTTTACTGCTATGGTTCTAAACGTTGTACTTGCCTTACTCGCCTTACCACTCGCTGTACACTATGGTGCGCCTTGCATCAGATTTTTGAATTTCGGACCATCCTACTTATACATTCCTCACATAATACTTTATGCAATTGGGTTTGCATTCGACTGGGTTGTTGATCTTACAACGTCATATCTTATACTGCTTTATACTAGTACTACAAATCGCAGGATATCAAAATATCTTTCTATTTTGTAAGTAATTTAATAAAAATAATTACTCAAGTACAGTGTATATTGTAAGTATATTGTAAACCGCTAACTATTTTCAGGAGGTTATTGGATGACACGAAAACGAAGGCTCTCTTTTGTGTCTATCGAGCAATACAGGTGCAAGATGTGGTAGCCTTCGAGTTTATGAGAGTAACGCTGCCGATCTCATTACTAGTTTCTGAGCTTACTATTTCAGCTACAGCATTTATTACAATTAGCAGTTACGACGAAATTAACTTATTTTTGTTGTTGGCATTTGCCGCTATTGGAATTAATGCTTTTGCTGTATTTGGTACTTGTTTACAAGTTGGGGCTAAATTATACACATATACGACACTTTTACTAAAGTCTCTTCAAAAGACCTCTAACAGAAATCAAAGAAAGTTGTTCAGTTCTTGCGCACCCCTGTCCGTCAAGATAGGGAATACATTTGTGGTTCGAGAAACAACATTTCTATATATTACACAGGACGTGATACTCAACAATGTCATAAATTTACTTATGATCCGTTGACAGTGTTCTATACAGAAGACCGTAGTAGCATTTAGTAAAATTCACTGCGGAATATGCGTACTCCCAATAGTGTTGCTACACCTCATTTTTTCTATTTATTCTTATAATTTTACATCTACCAGTCTCAAGTAGGCTTTTATAACTTCTAATTTATCGCATACAATTCAATTTGATTAAAAAATATTCCTCCTATTCTTAATGACAAAACTATATACAAAAAGTAACCAAATGTTTAATATTGTTTTAAGTTTATGAACAATTTGTAGACAAAATATACAAAGCCCAGACAAGGGTACAACAGGCACTGCAATTGAATGTCGATTATTAACTTGTAAACAACTTTGTTAAATGTTCAAGCTATTGTCAGATTATTAAACTGTATGCACAAGTGGTGACTGCAAAATAATTGGTTCATAGACAGTTAGGAATAAAATATGTACTGCAATTAATACAATTAACACTTTTGTCATTGAAATAATTGGAAGGGCTGCAAAAACTTCAGAGGCAGGTCAAGGGTATAAACCCACCATATTTTTTTTTACTAATTACGTATTAATTTTATGGATTGGGCAATACGGTTTAGCAGTTGTAAAATTTTAGTCTATTGTCACGGAGAACGGAAATAGGTTAAACATTAAAAAAACAAACATGCTAAACGTGTGTTGTTTAATTAAGCTGCGTTATCAGTTAGTATGTGTAACGTGTCCATTTGTCATTAACTTATCTTGTGCATTAAGGCACGTGTCATGTTAGGATAGTTCAGTAGTCATGTTATTTTTGTAAACCAATCAGGAAGCCAGTTTGTAGTTAGCTGAGACTGTCAGTCGCTATTCTACCCCTGGTACTGAGTGTACCTTTTGTAATACAATCCCTACCTTGAACTCAGTCAACGCCCTTAGTAGGCAACCCCCATAAGCTGTATGCTGCTTTGTGTTTAAATCATTTACGTTTTAAATAAAAGAGTATTGACCCTTGACAGCGCTGATTTGCTTGAGAGTAGATTCGAGTTTATTTCGAGGTCATAAGCTCATATCGGCAAAGGTTGCCGGTCATAGGCTGTTTTGATTGGCAGCGTTTGCGAGTACTGGCTCTAGGTGAGCAGTTTTGTCACACTATTATTCTACAATATATATTTATTTTAATTTTATAGATATGAGGCACGCCCAGATCAACATACGAGAGTATAAATATAAACATAAGTGCATAGCTAAAGATAGCATAAGTCCTGTTGAGTACTTATTCTACATTATACAAAGTTTGGCTCCCTAGTCGCTGGGATTTGAGGGGGGGGGATTGTTTATAACATGTTAAATTTAAAGCACTTTGACACTCGACTTTTGTCCTTGTAAATCCGGAAGTAAATTTCACTCAGAGTTTGACCCTGAATCACCCCATTTACAAAACTCATTAACATACACAATTTGGCAATCGTAGCCACATAGGTCTTTGCGGGATTGGAGAAAACAGGTTAAATTTATGGTATTTTGACATTTGACCATTGACCTTGATAAAACCGGAAATAATTTTGACCAAAAGTTGGCACAAATTCACCCCAGCTAAGCACGTCACGCATATGCGAAATATGGCGAAGGTGTTAAGCAGTGTTAACGGGATAGGACAAAACGCGATGAAATTTATGTCATTTTTTACTTTTGATTCTGGAATAACAAGAAGTAAATTTTTGCCGAGGTTTGGCGCTAAACTACCCCAAAGGCATATTCCATTTATGTGTAAAATATGGCGCGCGTATTTTTTTTTATTTTATCGTTTTTTTTCTTCAATTACCATCCACTTCAGGCGTGAGCCTCTGGGGCAGGGCTTAAACCAAATATATGTATCAAACTATTTTAATTTATTATTGGCGGATCCAACATCTCGGTTGGATTGGTTTTGAATAGTCAAATTTAAATATGCCTGTGGTTTTTAATTATTTATGCAAACTGTTTGCTTATGTAGATTATTAAAATAATGCTTTTTGCATTACACATTGTTCCTAATAACGTGATAGTAATTCTAAAAGAAGTTTGATGCACAACTTTTGATATTAGAATGGGAATTGTGACTGTCGTAAACAATTCTAATTCTACTGAGACATCATTTACTCTTGGTTTAGATGCCAATTATACCTGTTTTTCTGTTAATTCTTGATTAACAAAAAAAATTTAGTGGACGATTCCTAATATCGGATGTTCTTTGAAAATTGAGAATTTGTCACGTGAACGGAGCCACGAGCAAACAATTGGCGATTTCCAATTCCTCTTTTTCCTACTCTACGAACATGGTTCACTTGAATCTCCTCGGTGATTTTCAAAGCGTTTTTTCTTTTAATTTTTGAACGATTACTTCCAAGGTTTGGTAATTTTCAATTTTTGATTCGGGGAGACCAAAAATACGGATTTCTTTCTCTTTAACATTTATCTAAGGAAACGCTGCACTGTTTTTCAAGAACAATAAATTTGCTGTAAAGAGCCTCGAAATTTGAATTTACTGCCTTAATTTAAACTTTAGTATCCCAAAACTCTCTACAAAATTGGACTCTATTTCTCGTCTGTTATTCAAACTGGGCCATTTCCGGTGAATCACTTACTCTGGGACCCTTTGGCGTTAAAATTTGGCGGTATTTAAAAATGGCATGATGACTATAATTTCTTCTCTACAACTCAAGACACGACCACTCTATCCAACTGGCAGATATTGAATCCAATATGGCGTTTGCCGCTATAGCGGCTTTTTAGGAATTTGGGGCAAGCAGACGGACGGACAGACGAGCGATTTTATAGTATAAATGAAGGAATAATGCTTATAATGAAATAACTTTTTGTTTCCAAAGTATTAAAGGTGTTTTTTGTGCAACTTCTCACAAATCATAAGGAATAGATTTAAAAGGGCGCTTTTAGTATTTAAATTATTAAAACGTTATGATGCCTGGTAGCTCCCCGCCACCAACCAACTGTGTTTTTTTTATAGTTATATGTATGAACAAAGCGCTTTCTGTTTACGAAGTAATAATGGTGTTCTGTTGTGCAACTTTTCACAAACAAAAAATAATATTTTAAAAGGGCGCTTTTAGTATTTAAATTATTAAAACGTTATAATGCCTGGTACCTCACCACCACTACCAACTAACCGTGTTTTTATATAGTTATATGAATGAACAAAGCGCTTTTTGTTTACGAAGTAATAATGGTGTTCTGTTGTGCAACTTTTCACAAACCAAAAATAATATTTTGAAATAATATTTTGAATATTTTAAAGAAATAATACTTTAAAACTGTTGGTTTTCTTATACGCCAATTACCTCATTTCTTTTAAAATTATGACAAAATTTGTGCAGCCAAAATATATTGACCCATTAATTTGGTGTTTTAATTGTGGTTTTTGGCTGAATTGTCTACCATTCTATTTCGAACCGAAAAGCAACTCTGTGTACTCAACAAATTCTACACCCAAATTTAAATGGCGGCATGACTTCTATACTTTGTTAACATTTATTCACTTTGTGAGAGATATAATTTCCATTGGCTTTGTAACATCTATTGTTGCGTTCGTATCTGATATTAACATATCAGACGTCGTCTTTACAATTATTGGGTTTTGTATTTTCATTTCTTCCATTTCAGTGCACTGGATGTTTATAAGTGCCGGCGGTCTCGACACTTTAACAATCAACGCCATTTTGTTTAGTATCAAGAAGAAAGGTTAAGTAAAATATTACTCTTTCGGATTACTGATTCTAGTTTATAGTCTTTCTAAAAAGATTTTTAATAGTACTCAAATTCTCATTTTAACGCTCCTTCTGCGAATAGCAAATGCTGTAAACCATGAAGCAAAACAACACGAAATTTTCTTGTCAAATTTATGTCGCTCTATGTTCACTGCTATGGTTCTAAACGTTGGAATTGCCTTACTCGCCTTACCACTCGCTGTACACTATGGTGCGCCATGCATCAGATTTTTGAAAATCGGACAAGCCTACTTCTATATTCCTCACATAATACTTCATGGAATTGGGCTTGCATTCGACTCGGTTGTAATTCTTGCGACGGCATATATTATGCTGCTTTATACTAGTACCACAAATCGCAGGATATCGAAATATGTTTCCATTCTGTAAGTAACTTGTTCGGTACAATAAATGGTTAGCATGTTAGGCTTTAATTAGTTAAGTATACTGTAAATATACTTATATACTTATAACTTTTTTAAGGAGTGTATTGGATGACATGAAAGCAAATGCTCTCTTTTGTGTCTATCGAACAATACAAGTCCAACATGTGCTGGCTTTGGAGTGTTTGGGAGTAACGCTGCCGATCTCATTAGTAGTTGCTGAGTTTATTATTTCAATTGCAACATTTATTGCAATTAGCAGTTACGACAAAATTAACTTATTTCTGTTGTTGGCATTCGCCGCTATTGGAATTAATGCTTTTGTGGTACTTGGTACGTGCTTACAAGTTGCGGCTAACCTATACACATATACGACACTGTTACTAAAGTCTCTCCAAAAAACCTCTAACAGAAATCAAAGAAAGTTATTCAGTTCTTGCGCACCCCTTTCCGTCAAAGTAGGGAATACATTTGTTATTCGAGAAACAACATTTCTATATATTACTCAGGACGTGATTCTCAACAATGTCATAAATTTACTTATGATCCGTTGACAGTGTTTCATACAGAAGACCGTAGTAGCATTTAGTAAAATTCACTGCGGAATATGCATACTCCCAATCGTGTTGCTACTCCTCATTTTCTCTATTTATTTTATAATTTTAAATCTACCAGTCTCAAGTAGGCTTTTATGTTTATTAGATTTTGTCCTCTTTTGGCACATAGTTCTTGAAGTACAGCGCATCTTTAGTAGAAAAGCACTATTAAGTAGAATGAGTAGAATATTTTTGCTTGGAAAGCAAAAATCCAAACAGTTGCTACCCACGGCTAAAATAACCCACAAATTTAACTGATGTACTAGAACGCATGTCCATCTTCTCCCTCAAGAGTTTCCGAAGTCTACAATTTAATGCTACATAGTAATTAAGCATTAAAACTCACTAAAGGAAAGATACAGGTTACTCAGAAGAGTATAATATAAAAATGCACTACTCCAATGCATATTTTGAGAACCTCCTCCTTACTTGATTGTGTTTTCAGCTTTGTGAATTTTTTATTGCCACTATAATAACCATTGCATGGGATACAATGTAGTCAATTAGTGCTTTTATGCATGAATTTGAATTTTGAGTCTCTTGTCAATCGAATGATCCAAATCCATGAATCTGTCTGACTCGCCAGGAGCCCGTCTTCTTTTGTGGTAAAGTGCACCTACTTTAAACATAAGTTGAATTAGTTGAATGTATTCTGTCATTAGCTAGTGAACACACGAAATATCAATTCTGTCGATGGTAGGTCAAAGCTTTTCAATTTAATTCGAAGTGTGGTATCATGAATATGACATTGGAAAACATGTAACCGAAGTATTGGTATCCGGCAAAATGCCGTCCTCAAATACTACAATATCTGATGTATGTGAACGTACATTAATGTTTTTTTGAAATACTACTTATCTATACATACCAATATATATAACCATACATACCAATACCTGAAGAAAATATTTCACCATATTAATCTCAAAATTTACATCATCTTTGTAGTTTAGGGAAAGAAAGTTGCGGGTAACAAATCTATAAATTCCACAACCCCAAGTTATGTTGTATATTTTGGAAATTTTTGGTTTTGCCTTTTTTATCAAGCTTTCTGTTTTTGCATCAATACTACTTTGGGCAATAAATGTGCGAATTTCTAACACTATGTTCAACTAGACGGTATTAAACTATCCTTTTAAAGTTTTTCAAAACAAAACGTATAAGAAATTAACAGAAAACTTACAAGCTAGTTCTTTTTTACAACAATTTTAAAAATTTAATAATGATACTGTTAAGCTGAAGTAGAATTTGAAAAGTGGTCGAAGCTTATTTCATTAGCATGTTTTAAAAAAACAAGAACTTATTGTATATTTGCAGAATTTAAATTTCCTCATAAATAAAACAAAATACAGTAATAGGCAATAAATAATTAGTTAACAAGGAGGATATTTGATCAAATATTCATTGTAACTTATTAGAATAGTGCATAACAAATCACTCATGACTTCGTGGAAGACTATACTAACGTAAATATTCTAACCTCGATTTCTTTACACCTTGTATTACAGTACAATAAACAAAAATCCTACTTTCTTTTGTTATTATTATTATATAGTAATGTACAATTTTCACTAATTTTTTTTGGCCAGTGTCATACTTTTAACTACTGTCGTCTAATTTTGGCTAGTTATAACTAACATCACACCCAACTAATTTGGTTTAGGCATTTGTTGTACATTACTTTATTTTTCTTCTCCTCTGCTTTGCCAAATACTCACTGTCAGTTAATAGTATATTATCAATTTGAACTGATCCACTATTCCACAATGGAATTCCAACAGCACAGACTTCGCTGAATGCTTCAACTTCTATATCGACCTTTCCCACATCATTTCCATCGACCAGGATTCTAATGCCTTTGTCAATAACCAAAGTAAGAGTATGCAATTGTCCTATGATAAATCTGAAATTGAATTCCTGATGACCTCCACTCCCATACTGAAAGTATACACTGGAATTTTGAGTATCAGTATTTGAAGTGCCAAAGGAGAGAATCGACGGTGTGTAGCACGTTAAAGCGGAAGGATCCATTGTACAGCTGAATAAGCGGAATCGGGGGTAATGAACTTTTGTTGGCAGCGTTGCAAATTTTAGAGTATATTGTAGAACCAGTGCTTTGGAATTGTCAGTTGAAAACTTTGGAAATTTTGCCGATATTGCATCATAATAGTTAGTTTGGTTTGGTGTATTCAATGCCTTTGTCGCTTGGTCCCAAGAAAACCGATTTCCTGCAAATATTAAAGATTGAGTCCATTTTGATATACCATTTTCAAAGTCATCTTCAAAGTAAATGCGCGGTAACTTGTAAGTTGCAGGCCCCACATTAACTGGTTGTAAGCGTTCTTTCGCATGCCTTTCTCTCTCAATTTTAGCCAATCTTTCCTTTTCAAGTTTTTCTTGTTTTTCTTTTTCAAGTTTTTCTTGTCTTTCCTTTTCAAGTTTTTCTTGTCTTTCCTTTTCAAGTTTTTCTTGTCTTTCTTTTTCAAGTTTTTCTTGTCTTTCTCTTTCAAGTTTTTCTTGTCTTTCCATTTCAAGTTTTTCTTGCCTTTCTCTTTCAAGTTTTTCTTGTCTTTCCTTTTCAAGTTTTTCTTGTCTTTCCTTTTCAAGTTTTTCTTTCTTCTCTCTTTCTAATTTTTCCAAACGCTCATCCTCTTGTTTCTGTCTCCGTTTTATTTCGACTTCTCTAGCATGTAAAATAGCTCGAATTTTAGCGCTTTCTTTTGCGATAATAGGTTTACTTCTGCCCAATGCCAGTGAAGAGTCATGTGACAGGAGAACATTATCCAGCTGAAACATTCCGTCGGCACTGTCTTTCAAAAACCCAATTCCGCAAATGTATTTTCCATCCATCGCTGATTTTGTAAAGATACTGCTAATCAAACTTTCGCCGTTCAGCATTACTTTCACTTGGAGCGAGTAACTCGTCAGCGGTTTTAGTGACAGTGTTGCCACGTACTGGATATTATCCCAAATATAAATTGATTTGGAAAACCAGTGGGCGTGGCCAGAGTCAGGAATTTTGGCATACATGCGCGATTCTCCAGGAATCAAAACAGGACCAAATGACAGAATTGGCCTGAAACTTGAGCTGTAAAGTGTTGGGTTGAAATTGCAGTCATAGACGCTTAGTATTGGGGCAATGTAACCTTGAAAATTCCTTTGCAAAACTTTGAAGCTGTACTGCATAACTACAGAGTGGTCAACAGAAAATGGCGGAAAATTAATTGAAACAGCAGATTGTGTTCCGCAAGGAGATGAAACTAAAGCTCCATTATTTTGATCCCAGCTAAACGTATGTGTATATAGGTTTGAATTTATCCAGTTAGGTGGTTCTGTAAAATTTGCGTCAAATTGTGTTGTTTTTTGGGGCTGTAGTCTGTCTTCTCTTTGACGAAAATGGTATTGCGAAGAATACGGACGTGGATATAACGTCCATTGCTGTACATGTTTATACAAAATAACAATGTAATGATTAATTTATCTGTTACGCGAGCTAATTAAAAAACTTTTCAGTTATTGACTGAAACTTTTGTGAGATTGCTATTATTATACGCACTCAAAATGTTTCTAATAAAAGCAAGTCAGTATAAAACGACAGCAGTGAACAACTTTCATTTAACAATGACTCCGTTAAATAATTTTACAGACTGCTTGTTGATTTTTCAGTGAATTTGAAATTATGCTTTCCTGTTAAAAAAATTTCAAACTTATTTTAAATACTGAATTTTAATGTTGGCAAGTTCTCAAATATTTTTTTACTCACTTCCTTGCTTTAGTGAATAGTTAAAGTTTATATAGTACAGTATAATGTAGGAATTGTATAAATTAATAGCAAATATCTGAATTAGATTTTTTTTTGTTTTTTGACCACTCACTTGACTGCATACTTCAGAAGCAAGGTAACTAACAATAACAATTGTTCTAAGTGTAGTCATAATCGTTACTGAATAATTTCTGACCCATTTGACGCAAGTTTTCATTTGATAGAACTATGCAGAACCTATAACCCACATCCTGCTGTGACCTCATCCTCGTTTTTCTACATCCGTGCTAAATTATACAAAAACAAGTTTGAAGTTAAAAGTATCCAAAAACTCTTTCTTTTTCCTTTTTTTCAAAATTACAATGCCTTTACTATACAAACTACGAAAAAAAAACCGTGCTAAATTGTAAACTAAAGTAGAGAAATTGGTAGTTTCGACCAACTTTTAAAATTACTCGTATAATCATTGTTGTTGACTATTGACATTATAACGGCTTTGACTGTCAACGCAATCAATCAATCAAACTTAACCAGTAGTTCAAATTTCAAACATCATGTTTTAGTTTTTTATAATGTTTTAATCAAATATCTTTTAGAAGACCCGTTGCCACATTAATACTCTTTTAACGAAATTTTTTTGTTTATTTGGGTTCGCTTAAGGTTTGAAAAATAAACGTTTCGGTAAAAGTGCAAGTGAAAATAGATATGGTGCAAGTACCCAAACTAATTAAAGTACAAGCGCTAGTGAGTTAGGACCCTTGTCCTAACTTGGGTATGTGCAGACCTAATCCCGGCACCAGCAAAGTAACCAGCACAGAAAAAAGTGGTGGTGTGGTAGTGGTGAGTGGAGGCCTGGAAAGTTGCGGTTGTGGAGGCTGAATATGGGTGGGTAAGCGTAAGGTGATGCTCAGCCTCTGCCTAAGCAAGAGGTTCCTCGGTGGTCAAGCCCAGCAGAAAGTCCATTAGCTTCAGACGTCGGAACTTCCCAGTCAACTCACCAGGCCGAGACCACCCACCCTCACTCACTAGCACACGCAAACATTGATCAGGCCTATAAGCGAATGTCACGGAGCATAAAAAAATTTGTACTGTAACAATCAAATAATTCGAATTTAAAAATAATCAATTGCTTTTAAAACCCATACAACAACTGTATATCATTAAATGTCCATTTTCAAAATTTATATACAACCTAGATGCTCTTTTGGTGAAAATTAATTTGAGTGGAAGCTCTGAGTTATGATTGAAACGTCTGTCAAAATGCAAGTGCATATTAGATGTAGAGCAAGTATCAGTACTAAAAGAACTTTAACCGCTAGTTATTAAGGCTTAGTGACATTAGTAGAATCAAAGTTGAGGACATTGCCGTATATATTTGGCATTAAAAGAAATGACTAGAATCCTTTTTTTGTAAAGGTACAATCATCTAATACCTAACTCAAAAATAAGCAATGTCTTTCAAAACCTGTACAGCAGCTGTATATTATTAAATGTCCATTCTCATAAAGGAGCATCTAAGGTGGAAGCTACAAATTATCAAATTACCATTATCAAGCAGAAACTGCAACATATCGATTGATGTTTTGTAAACATCGTGGTATTTAAAATGCGCTTCAACGAGAAAGCGGACTTCAGATTCCTGCGGTTCTGAATTTGACGCTGAAATTATCAAGAGCCTTTACCTCGCCTTGGACCAAGACTGGGTTAATACATTTTGAAACAAATGATTCATATGTTTTCTTTATTTTATTCTGTTATTACTTTATTTGGAAAACTAAGTAATTCATTTATTTTAGCAAGGCCAAATTGAATTATATTTAACTGTTTAATAAATAGACGCAAGCAGTGGAAGCTATGTTTTTGAAGCTTAGAGCAAAGTGAAGTAGAACACAGTATAGATAATTGAGTACAACAGAAATGCCAGTCGATCGAGCAGATTCGCCAACCACGCCCAATCCTCTTCGTATAAATTTTTACTGCCCATATTTCTACCTTGTTCACTTTCTACCAATTGCACTTCATTAATTGCAGGCCGAGGCTCAATGCACAAAATTTTTGCTGGGATGCTGCTGATAAACTTTTCAATTGCTCCTGGAAGCGGTACTCTAGTTGCTCGTTTCTTGGTTGCTAAGTAACGTAGGCAAATTGTCCAAATCAAGGCAAATGATACCATGGTCAATGAATCTCGATAGAATTTTACTATATAATTGCAAAATATTTAAATGATTCTATACTATCTATAATCAAGAATATTTGAAACTGATATATATATATATATAGTTTTATAAACTTACAAATTAGTGGTACTCGATCTCCATGCGTAAGAATCTTTTCGTAAATTTCGTAAAGATATTTTACGTTGATTAGTATGGCAACAAGAATCAGAGCCAAGCGTTCCGGAGTTCCGGGCATTATCCAAAAAGATGTCAAAATAATACAAGATATTGCTACGAGAATAAGTTCATTACTGTTAATAAACCACAATTTATAAAAACAAATTGTATATATTCGTAGTAGACAAACGATGACAACTAGCAAATGGTCATTTGCTAGTTGTCCCCTATATACAATTTTTGGGAACTAACGCATGGCTTAAAAGTAGCTATTAAGTTTACCTAGTGCAGGCATCACAAATGCACTTTTATGCGTTCCAGATCGTCGCTTGATGTTAACAGAAAGTGTAATATGTTGATAACTATCGTAGCCGTACGGATATCTATCTAGCTTGATTTCCGTCGACACAAGTTCAAACTCTTTGTTTTGTACAACTTCTCTGTATGGAAACTATTGAATAAGTATTAAATAAATTTGAATGTATGAATTAAATATTATATGTCATATATATATTATATGTTTAAAAAAGAAAAATTTGATTTAAATATACTTTAGCGATGAGTAAGAGTACTAAATTCAATAAATTTTCAACACACCTTGGTTTTATTTTCAGGAATTTTAAGATCAATCCATCCTCCATGATGCGTCCAAGTACTAATATAAATGTCACACTTTTGAGTGTCGTACGGCCAATTCCGCACGTTTTCCTCACATCCCACTTGGAACCGTGTTGGTGGAGCCCAAAAGACAACTCCAGTGCTATAGGCGCCGACTATCTTGTTACTAAAGCTTTGAACACCGCTTTCCCCAAAGCTAAAAAAAATTAGGCACGACAAAGTAATAGATTTTAGCAGGACTAAGTAACTATATTGTATATTTATACTTTAATTACCTAACTTTCTTTGCACTACATTTTACTATTACTTTACTATTACTATTTTATGCATGCTATTACTAGAAAAGGTTTCTTAAAGGTCGCGTTCTATTGGTTAATACTATACATAATCGCCTACTTCAGCATTTATTTCAAACAATTATTTTATTAGAACCATGATTGGCAAATGTCAGGCAATGTCGCGCTAATTATTTACTTATTTGTCACTGATTCACTGATGTTGCTCAAGGACGAAGAAGTCTAACTGTAAAATCGAACAGCCCGGGTTCGAACACCGCCCCGTTTTTAATAGCTTACTATTTTTTTTTTTCGAAAATTGTTGTTTGTAAGTCGTTTATTGACTACTCAGAGGTGCCTTAGAGCATAAGAACCAAAAGTGTTGTGTTTTAATTTGTTTGAGCTTTGGTTTTACCTTTTTTGTTAGTTGAGTTTTGGTTGCTTAACCAGAAAACGCATGAAATTGAAAATAATGGTATAGGGTATTCTATTGGGTTCCATGTTAATACCGAGAAAACCAAAACCGAGAAAACTAAACCGAGAAAATCAAAACCCAGTACGATCAAAGCCGAGAAAACCAAAACCGAGAACGGCCATAAGCATAACATGTGTTTTCTCGATTTATGTTTTCTCTGTTTTTGTCGTTCTCGGTTTTGGTTTAATCGGTTAAGGTTTCTCGGTTTTGGTTTTCTCGGTTAAGGTTTCTCGGTATTGACCTGCTACCATTCTATTGTAACCTGAACACATCAAAATTTGGAGTTGTCAAAAATGTAGTCGGGTTACCTATTTGTCGCTATCAGATCAGGTTGCCAAACTTCTTCTGGAGCAAAATAGACTCTGGTTAAATTTCCATACTGTGCAGGATCCCATTTAAAATGATCGTCCGTCCATCTCTGATTTAAAATTAACGACATAAAACATAATCGCAACTCTATTGTATTATATGTCATTCAAAAAAATGGTCACTTACCAAAAAGGTGTAAGAATGTACAGTGAATATCGAACGCTCTTCATCCTGAAATGCAACTGTTCTATAAATATCAAGCTTCAGAATATAAATAGAGCAAAAAACAACAACAAATTTTTACACTTTTAAGTGAAAATTTTTTTTCCTCTTCATATAACTTATAATAAATTATAATTACGCTAGTGAAATTTATTACATGCTAATTTATTTACTTTTGTATACAACACCAAATTTCGGGTATAAATATTATGTTTTGCATAACTATCGCCAACATTTACACAAAAAAAAGCTTACGAATTCAAATGCTCTGAGAAATGGGAACACTGTAAGTGAGGTGGAATTAAAATTATTTTGAATAGGACGCGCGTTTTTGTCATATCCGGTCAGGAGGTACTGTCGAAGGCGTGTAGTGTCTATAAAAATATCAAAACGTTTTATGAAGTAATCGTACTAGTTCTTGCATTCTATTTAAATGGAGTGTTACCTGTTAGACTAGCGGATGTGGCAAATCTTAGAATTGTAATTTGGTAAAATATTATCGATGGAGTGCTTCCCATCATTTTTTTTCTCAAGATGCCAAGTAGCTACACTTCCTTTGGAATTTACACACTAAACTATTTCGTTCAAGTGTGTGCTTCATTTATGCCATTTACGCACTGTTCTGTGAACAAGACGCCCATATTTTATTTCAAATGCCAGACAACCTGAAACTTAACTCCAAACCAGACTAGTTTGTCTTTTCAATCCTTATTTCTGTTTTACGATATAAATGATCTTATGCTGGAAGTACCGACTGACTAGCGTTCCATTTGTTCCTGTTCTGCAATTTTGTTTTCAGAATTTGAATAAGTTTTATGTGTAAGAAAAGTAACAATAATGACAGCTTAAAATTTTGAAAACAAAATTTAATTAAGCATTATTTGTTTTTGTTTGCAATTTCAATTTCAAGTACTAGCCATCTCTAACATTAACAAACAAAAATGAATTCATTAAAAACGTAGTTCATTGTTCAAAGTACACATGAATGCACTGGAAACAATTTCGCTGTAATATTAGAACTCCTGCTGTATGAAAGTATGTGCAAACTAACAAATATGCAAAAAAAATATTTGTAAACTAAAACGGCTAAATGCATAAAATCAAATTTACGAAAAGATCAAGTTTTGTAGGTCAAGTATTTTATGCATTAATAATCAACCATTTATAGAATTGACGGCAGTTTTATAGTAGGCTGTGACCGAGTACAATTTAGACAAATGTTTTCTATTTTACAATTCTCACTGATTCGCCACTGCCTATTTTGGCTAGGCTTGTTATTTAAGCGACCGGCTTAAAATTGCAAGGCCTCGTTTTAAAATTTTCAACTATAAGTATTTCAACAAGAAAACGCTTGAAAAAATAAATTTCAAGTCTAAAATATTGTAGTGAAACCTTTAATAGTACGTTTTATAACGGCTATGATTGTCTTAATATATAAAGCAAGAAAAGCAAAATATTTCGAGCAAACCCACTCACATGAACAAATAAGTTACCATTAAAACATGCGTCTGCGTCAATAAAAATCCCAAATTTTTATTCAAGTTTGATAGACGAAGAGGATAAATTTTGAATTTGCTGTGCAATGTTTTACATTTGGCGCAAATTGCTGCAACTATTAATCAATTTGCTGTGGCACAAACTTGACTTGTTCAACAACTTGCTTTGTTACCACAAAGCGGGTACACGGTTGCGCTTGTTGAACCTCGTTAACTTGAATTACAACACGCTGGTGCTCATGTTGTATGGCATCCCTTTGCTTACGTAGCAACTCCAGTTGGAGTCGAGCTTCTTCATTTTGGTGCTGAATTTTTTCAGCGTCCAAAATGCTTTGCTCCTTTTCTGCAAGCGACGCTTGGCTCTTTTTGAGTTCCGCCATTAGCGTTTCCAATTTCAATTCCAAGAGTTGAGCATGTTCCGTTGCTGCATTTGCAGCTGCATTCTCGCACGCTGATGCAGCTCGAGCAACCCTTTTTGGGGTCAGAGAGTCTAACCAAGCAGCATCACCCGTTGACCTAAAAAAAATTAAAACGGCCTTAAATAGTTTACTAATATATAATATTATACTTGAAAAAGATAATCTTCTGGTTTCCATCACCTAAAATGCAATTAAGCGTAATGAGATAGTGGTAAAGTAATTAAATTCAAATATATAAATTTTAAATAAATATTTTTAAAGAACTTTCACTTCAACGATACGTTCTACACATTGCAAAATTTTGAAGGGAATTTTTCGACGCAAATGCGGTATTATATTATAATAATCTGTACCACCATCTTTGTAGTATACATTTTTCACTTCAAACGAAATGATGATAAATTATAATGGTGTATTATTTATTACACTTGTTGCAGTTTCCACCACTGATTTGTGTTTGATGCATCTTTCGCCACTACGGTAAGGTTATTGCTGTCTCTAAAAAATGTTTGCAAAAATTATGATTTTTAAAACTTGGGAACATGTGAGAATTAGTATTTTCTACTGTAGTACCCGTTATATTGGAGAAAGTTGTCACTTTTCCTATTTCTAAGCAACGAGTAAGATTCGTTGCCAGACACAGGCTCAGTAGCCCATTGTTGATTGAGGGCTCCATCCGCCCAGTATGTCTAGAACAGCAAGTTTTATAAACAATTTCTTTAGAAAAACTTGTTTAAAAAAGTAATTTCAGTATTAATTTTTTTTTAATTTATAGTAGTAGGCTTCACGGCCGAATACAACAAGTTATTTACAAAGCATTTTGACAAATACTAGCGTGATATTAACACAGATGTCAATTTACTCACAAAGACAATCACAGCTCCAGCGCTAGTTTGCGAGGCGTCCATAACGTATCGAGTTCCATTTTCTTCTACAGCACGAGATGTGAATGAAAAGTATCCACCGTCTGCAAGTCATTGAAAAAAAACGTAAACGTAGGTAAACTAGGTATGTCACAATGCTAAAATGTGTCAACCTGGAAATATTCGTCAAATTGTAATAAATTTGTCCAATTTAAATAAAAACGTATGTGTTGGTACTCCATATTAGTTGTTAACCAACCTTCATCTTCAGCAACCCATTTCTCATTGGCTCCATCGTTGTCCGTATAACCAATGCAGGCAACTTCGTCTTTTGGATAGCCATAGCAAACGTTGACACACTGAAAATTATAAGTAAATTACAATATTATTAAAAATAATTTTGTAAAAAGTATTTGATTAATGTGCCAAAATATATTTTGAATGTTGTTTCCTTACAAATGGTGTCGAGTAGGATAAAATTTTATAAGTCGCTTTTGATGCTAGGGTGGCCATGATGTCTATGTATAATGCTTCTTAGAACTCAAATAAAGGCGTTGGAAAATTGCAGGTTAAATAGCAAGAGATGAAAAGTTAATTTTTCTGTGGTAGATACTACTAATTATGCACGAAAGCGGTGCAATAACTACCTCCAACTTCAATACGGAAACTTTGTACTTGTGGTAGATTGTATTAATTAGGCTGAGCGCAAGGTTATGGCTCCGACTTCCGTATTTTTTATCTTGGTTATTAGTCAAAGTTTATATGATGCAGAAATTAGAAGAAAAATATACTAAATAATTATTATGTTTTGTTTTGTTTATTATTATTATATTACTAAATAATTTCGAATGCTTTCATTAACTTCTTGCTCAACAAAGCCGTAGTTACCTTTAAATGATTTACGGCAGTATTTCATGTGTATTTGTTGCAGGCATATTGATATGCAAATCTTGAAACTCCAAATTTGACCGTGCAGTACTATAACGTTATGGCTTCGGTTAAATTGATGTAGTTTGCCATTTTGTGTTCAGTTCTCCATTCCAATGTAAAGAAGAACGTGTTAAACAGGTTGATATCTACAATTACCAGTAAACACCATTAAATAGAGGTCAATTTGGCATTCTCGCTATTTGCTACTGTGCGTTTAAAAAAAATGGAACGCAAGAAATAGCTTGGTATTATCGCTTGTTAACTATACTATGCAAATGACCAATTCACTACTAAATATTACTATAGAGTTCTTTCCATCAGTTTATTTTTAATTTTTGTTAACTATTTCAGTCAGTACTGGTTTAATTTGTTTCATTAATCAACAGTTTAAATACACATTTAATTTATTCATTTTATTAAGTTTACTCTAGTACGCGATAAATAATTATCGAATAAATAATATATTCTTTCAAATCTAATTTTCAATAAGTTTTCATGTTGCTTTCTAGCATGTAGTTTTCGCTTCAATATTACACCAAAACTTGACATATTCTTCTACTATATCGTTCAGATTTTCCTTGCATAGCTCAGTTTGACTGTACAATGTCGTTTTCTGGTTTCCGATAGTTTCTTGTATTGCTTCTAAAGCGGGTAAATCCGTCCTCTTGAATCATTGCAAATTTCAATGCGCAATTTCTCAATTTCCAGGACTTTAAGATTTGGCACTGAACTTAGGAGTGCGCAAGGAAACTGTTCCAAGGAGAAATATCTTCCGCTTAATTTCAAAATATGCAAATTTGAGAATTTCTGACCACGAAAAATTTCTACGACATAATATACACTCATTGACAGTTCTTCAAGTTTGCATAACTTGGATATACATCCGAAAAGGGATGACAGATTGTCGTGATTTCTTGCAGAGAAAGACACCTCAATTTCCAATGCCCTAATTTCTAGGACACACTTTTTCAGTAAGTAAATCACTGACTTGATGTTTTCCTTATTTACTTCAAATATTCGAAATCTTGAAAACGGTAATTCCTGAATACTGTGCTTCATTACAGTAAGAAATATGTAAATTTCTTGACTGATGTACAAGGAGAGTGTGGTCGAGCCGAGTCTGTTCAGAGTATATGTTGCTTCTACGTTCCAACGACGACTGACAAGTCGACACTCAGTTAAAAAACGTGCTTCATGGACGTTGGCAAAAATCCTATCCAGCAACTAGTACAATGTTTTAAATAATTAACACAATGCCCAATTTCCAAATGCAATTTATGATTTACGGAGTAAATTTCTAGTAAAAAATATTATATATTATATTATATAATTGGAGGCCTCTGCTTTGGGCGTAAAAAGGAAGCGTAGTTAGTATGGTCTCACAAAAAAACAACCGTTTTTTGTACTTCATATTATGAGCCAGCGATTTGGGCATATTGTTGCTTTTACAATAATTTTTTATCCTGCTAAAGCACACAAAGACTTTAATTTCAAATGACCTAAAACGCCAATTACTTAAACTGGATTGGCTGATCGCACTATCATTGGTTTTATATTAACAAAGAAAGCTTGGAAGAAAATGTATCAGATAGTGGTAATGATTTCCTTACTTTTGTTTAGTTAATGAGTAAATATTTAAATACTCGAACTGTAATATATAACATATTAGTAATATTTCACCTCTATTGGAAGGTTCTCCATGATATATATGTTCAGCCAAAAAGAAACAAGTTGCAACTCATGATTTTTTACAATAGTAAGCAGAAATGTTGATGTTTCAAACTAAATTACCAGATATGCCTTATCGTTATCTGTGTTGTAATTATCTTGGATCAACTGATACGCAAAATTAAATTATGATTTTATAAATTTTTATTAATTAATATTAATTAAGTCTTTCCAGGATATAAAATTTGAAAACCAAATTTCCTTGGTAACTGTCCGTTCAGTTCTGTGCATTCGCCGATTGCAACACTCGATTGATTTTAATTAATAGAAAGGAAGTTAGTTAGTTATTCCTAAGTTTGCAAAGGAAGCATCCATAATCATTTTTTAAAATGTTGCATATTCTTGAAATTACTTTTGCAATAGGTTTTGAACTCATTTGTAAGCTAAAGGGGACTCAGGTTCAAGACAAGGTTGATATGGCCGATATCTGAAATTCTGCTGTGCGGCATACTATTAGTTTTGCTGCCTTATTTGTGAATTGTTAAACTTTATGATAATTCGTAGGTCAAATAGCATATAACAAGGAAGATATCACTAGGATAGTAGACTGATAAATAAACTAAATAAATGGATAATTTTATGAAAACTATAATTAACAAACTTATGTTAAAAATTAAAAAGGCAGCAGCATATTAGAAATTCAAAAATTAACAATGCAAAATGAGGTAACCTAATTGGTGAGTTTTAGGGCTGGGTGGATCTTTTATTGACCTTTGCAAGTGACTTATTTTGAAATTGAAAGTGGCGTCAAATGTGCTATACAACTTTCGTTTTAGAAAAAATGTGATAACTGAGATTGCGATATCATATCAATGAGACTAATGGTTGCTTTCCGGTTCCAATCTCAGCAGTAAAAGTTGATAACTTGACAACGCAAATCTCTCTCACTTTCAATTACGGGGGAAATATGACAAGTAGACGAGATTGTTTGGAAATTTGCATTTTTGCATTGTTACTTTTCCATTCTATTGTCACAGCTTCATTTCCCCCAGCAGTTGATGTTCTTCCTGGAGTTGTCAATGGAACAAATTCTGGATCAATTCATTCTGCACTCCAAAAGTTATTCTACTACAATCTGCAAGAGCCTCTTGCTCATTTTAGCCTAGATGTAAGTTAAAATAACTCTGTTTTCAACTTTATTAAAAGGCATTGATAGCTAGAAAAATTGTATTTCAGAAGCTGATAAGTTACCTGTTGTAATATTTTAATTGACAATGTCAATACATTGATGTATTGAAAATATTCTAATACATATTATTAAAAAAAAACAAGAATATAAATGCCAATACTTTTGATATATTATCTTGAAACACATTAGTTATTACTTTTATTTGATTGTGCAGGAGACAAGCGTTCGAGTAAGCGTAAGCGTTCGTGAATTTTCTGGAGATTGTCCCGTGTTATTTGCCGTCCGTGAGCGACGCGCTGTGCTGTCATGGCAACTGCCCGTTATTCAAAAGGACCAACTTGGAAAGTAAGGAAATTGATAAAAAATTGAAAACTATGTTTAACGTCACATATGAATCTCTAGTTCAGTTTACTATTATTCGATGGAACGAACGTTATGCTCAGAGCTCGGCATGGGAGATCTAGAACAAACTCTTCAGATAGAAATATCCACTTGCAGTGTGACTCCTATCGAATTTCAAGTATCACTACACGTCACCAACAACATTGTTATCGGGTAAATTTATATAATATCATATATAAAAATTGCACAATTAAAAGCAAGTATATGCAAAAAAAAACTAAATTTTTTGTAACATTTTTTAAATTTTATTTGACATAAACATAAAATTGGACAGATTTGATGACCCTCCAAGAAATGTGGGTGTTTCCCCCGTTGCTCCAGCCTACTTTAGGTACGATCCTCCAATTGGATCATCGGATTCAGTGCTTGTCAGTATTGCAGATGTACTCGACGATCAAGATACTTGTATGATACTATCTATTCAGCAACCACAAGTAAGCAATATTATAGAATGCTTTACATACCGTGGTTTGTATAGAAAAATAATGGAAACTAAACTTTTACAATTAAAAAGTGTCCAGTAATGGATCAGGAGCTAAACGTTAAGTTCCGAGGTTATTGGCAAACAATGACAACACAGGCATCTATTCTACTTCGGGTAATTTTATAGTTCAATATTCGAAAATGCAGTTTAAAATTCTGTAAAATTTATAACGGTGTACCATTTAATTATAAACAGTAATGCAAGTATAATATCACGAATTACAAGTAATAATATAATTCAAGTATCATACATTGTTACAATTTTAGAGAGGAAGTTATCCAAATGGATTTTTTATTGTGCTGGTTGCCTTAACAAATGGAGAGCGCTGCATTGAGACATCATCAATTTATGAGCCTGGTTCTCGTTATTTTGGTAGTCGCAATACAACCTCGCTAAATCACGTGACTGTTAGAATTGAGCGAGTCATTGAACCCGAAGACTACGTAACACCCGTCCTGATCCCGCTTGTATTTATCATCAGCGTCATTCTTTTCATCTTCATCGTATTTTCTATTTTTCAAAATATTCTGAACAGGTATCACAAACTTTTTTATAAGTCAAATGTCACGCTTACTTAAAAAGAATGCAGTTACGAGTGAATGTAGTTTTATAATTTACATATTTCACATATATATATATATATATATATATATATATATATATATATATATATATAATATATATATTTGACGATCAAAAATTTGTATCAAATTACGCATTTTGATACAAAAAAAAAACTCTCACAAAAAGTTTGTTATTCATATTTACATATGTGCTAATATAGGTTGAAGGATACAGCTAGTGCAACATTTGTGGCGGAATTCCGTCCAATGTCCAGATTTCATTCGTGCTTGTGTTTAGAAGAACTAAAGGAATCGAGTGCACAAGTCCTACAGCGAAAATCACATCGTTATTTCTGGTCAATTGTAACCATTGGCATTTTCTACTGCGTTCCAGTTATACAGCTAATTACCAACTATCTCAAGGTAAATTATATTATTTATATTAATTTCAGTATAAAGTATATTAACCGAATTTATACGAAATTAATAGGAATGCTTTGCCAAGGTGTGTAGTAATATTTTATACGAAGTGAAATTTATTAAGTTTAGATTTTATACAATCAATTATTAATGTGTTTCCTTTGTATTTTGTATGACAATCAAATGTATATTTTTTACAAAACATTAGGTCCTCTATCGCACTGGAGACAATGACCTTTGCTATTACAACAATCGGTGTGCGCGGCCCTTAGGCTTCGTCATGGACTTTAACCACATTTACTCAAATGTAGGTTATGTCCTGTTTGGAATCACATTTATTCTGTTTGTTAACTTCCGACAACGCAGCCTTAATGTTGATGAGTTTCATCCAAATCCACTGGATGGGAATTCAAATACAGGCGATGGGGATGTCACGTTCGATAACAGTGGAATCATACGAAAAATACTACCAAGAATATTTGGAAACGCTTCAAACGAATACGGAACACTTCAAAATTACGGAGTTTACTATGCCATGGGCATCGCATTGATACTAGAAGGAGTCCTTTCATCTGCTTATCACATATGCCCAAATCAATCGAATTTCCAATTCGGTAAATATTATCCAATTTCAAAACCTACGATTCTGAATAATTCAATACTTGGTTTTAGATACGTCATTTATGTACGTGATTGCTGTTTTGGGCATTGTAAAAGTATACCAGTTTAGGCATCCAGTGCATTTAAGCGCGTAAGTGAATCTAAACAAAACAATGCATTTGTAAGATTTACAACTGTATCATTGAACTACAGAATTAATGCTTTGAAATTTTGACAGGAATATGACCTTCATCAGCTTGGCTTTTGTGGCTGCCTCATCTGTATTTGGACTTCTTTTTAATAATTTAGTCTTCAAAATTTGTTTTTCAGTATTTTATTTTACGGGTCTACTTTTGCTTTTGATTTACTTGTACCATGTTGGATTTGCTACGGATGGAAGTAAGTTACACAAAAGCATTATACAGCAAAAATAGCAGTACTGTCTAACTCATGGTTTTATTCTTCAGATGGTGTATTGGTGACAAGTTGGTTTAAAATTTACAAAGGACTTTTACGAATAGAAACGATGTATGAACGCAAGCCTTCGAATTCTTCTAGCTTTGGTCGAATTCTTCTACCTATTCTTGCCATTATTCTGAACACTACTATTATCGTTCTTCTATGGACAGCAATGTTTGAAAATAATTTTGCAACTCAACTGCTTTCTATTTTTGTCGCGAATTTTTCTGCCTACACTTTTTATTATGCCGTAATGAAGGTAAATCCTAACCAGTGCATCAAAATTTATAGTATAAGTTGCGCTTTTATTCAATTACGTTTCGAAGTGTCATTTCGATATTTTTTAAACATAAAGTTGGCTGGGGCGCAGTTCTTTTTTTTTTCCTCAATACATCTTTCGACTGCGCTAATTAAGCCAATGTAATTGCTGCATTGCGGTGACAAAGTAATGAATGGTACATGGTGGCATTTGCAAAAATTCTCTTGTCATTGAAAAGTAGAATTTTTATTATAGGTTTTTTATTTAGTATAAAATAGGCATTTAAGCATATTCCTTTTGTATGGATGTGTTTATAAGTGGGAAATAACGTGTTTAATTTCAAACTTGTTATAGTACGTGCACGGAGAATACAAATCACAGCTTTGGATACAGCTTCTGATTTATGCAACAATAGCCCTCGGACTTTGGATTGTTTCACTATACTACTTTGCAAGGGCTCAGAGCTCTTGGGAACACTCTCCTGCGCAGTCTCGAGAGTTGAATGATGATTGCATTCTTTTCAGTTTCTATGACAACCATGACTTGTGGCATTTCACTTCAAGTGCTGCTCTGCTGACGTCATTTATGGTAATTTCAAATATTGTTTCAAACAAAAAACTAGCAAAATTTTGACGAATCCAATTTTTCGGAGTTGGGGTCCTTTAGGAGGTCGCCAAAATGAGGGTAAAGGTTATGCCCCCTATGGCCTATCTTCGAACTTGACCTTACCCTTGAACCCTACTACCTATAATTGCAAACAGATTTGTAAAAAACATTCCGTTCGAGAGTTATTACGTTATTAGTTATTATAACAAGACATACAGTCGGACAAACAGAACATTCCCATAAAGTAGCCCAATACGATATTTAATAATAATTAGAGGAATGGGCAGATTACTGTTAAAAATTATCTTGCTTAGGGAACAGGAACCCTTACAAGGTGCCATCGACCAAAAACTTATATTATACTCTGTTTCTGCAGACAGTTTTAGAACTTGTGATTTAGTGCAAATTTTATCTACAGTAAATCATGGTGCTCTTGCTGGCCCTCAAATTTTTTCAAAATCAATGGCGTAAAATTTCATCTCCTAAGTGAAAGAGCTTTTACTTCTCAAAACAAGACTAGCTATATATCAAGAGTTAGCGTAGGGGCGCGGGAGTATTGCCTACACAAGTGGGCATTTCCTGCTTTACGACTACCATTTACCGCTTTTTAGAAGTAGTTGCTATAGTTTAATTTAAAGTAAATTTCTACAACAGTCTGTTTTTTTCAGCTGCTTCTTGCAATTGATGACGACCTAATTACCACTAAGCATGAAAATATTCCTGTCTTCTAACGTCACGCTGGATTCTGTACTATTGGAACAAGGATTAATGCTTCTATTGAACCGTTGGCTCTATTGAAAAGTGACAAGTTTACAATTACAATACTTTAGTTACGTACAAATTTCCTTTGCAAAATGAGTGAGAAGATGCAAATAAGAAAGCGAATATAATACTACCGATGTGAGTCAATATTTTTACTCTGTTGAAAAACAGAGTAATAAAATCTTCAGATCTCTGTGTCAAAAAATTTCGAAATTTCAAAATTTCTCTATAAATTTTAATAGCAATTGTGCTGTGTAGTGCTCAACTTTTTAAAAGCATTATGCTAACAGAAAACCAGTCGTACCTTCAACAAATATGAACACGCAAAGACGTGTCCTGAGATTAAGCGAATTATTGATCGCTTATTATCAGTGTTCGTGGCATCGCTTGAGTGCATCTTGTAAAGTGTACTCTGAGGAGGCCTTAGAAGTCATTAAAGTAGAGTTTCTAATACATCATTTTCGGTAAGGAGCAACAGTATAGGGTCAGGTCGAGTCCACATGTCGCATTTTCTGTAAGTGATTCCCACGATCCTATGATTTGGGCCTATTATCCTATTTATCGTTATTTGAAATTATTCATTGCAACACAAAACTGAAAACAACTTCAATAGCAGTTGACACATAAAGTTGAGACTTCTAAACATAACACTCTACTCTAATTTTGTTAATAAATAGTCACCATAATTCTACAATTCCACATTAAAACCACAGTTTGATGAACCCTGTTCAGTGACACCGACTAGATTAATTTTAATAAATTATTAAAATGTACATAACCTAAATAAAAAGGAGCTGAGGGGCACTGAAATTACTTGCTACTTAAAAATCAATGATTTCCTGCATCCCGATGAAATAAGCTATACCAACGTAAAAAAATTTTTTGGACATAATACAATTGAAATAAAGCGGAAACAATCTAAACCTAAATTGCGAGTTGGAGTTCTTCAATGACTACTATGATTCATGTTCTTCCCAGTAGTGACTTTAAAAACTTGTCGCAAAATATTAATTGATGTCCACATGCATAATAAAATCGTGTTTTGGCTGAACTAAAAAACTTGGATACGTAAGCATAAGATAAGAAAAGTAAGGAAATCATTTTATTCCAAAGCGAATGTAAGTGCCGAGTCATTAATATGAAAGTTAAGGAAAAAATACTATGTCATTATTTTGACATTATATATTGTATATCTGCTATTCTCACAACTATAATTGTGGACAAAATCTGTTAAAGAATAAAATTCAACCCCATTGTTTAAATTCTAAAAACCATCAAACAGATCTAATTCTCAAGTTTTGAATTGTTATTGGAGCTAAGCATTGAAAGAGTAGCTTTATGCATGTTTCACACTATATATGCAGTATTTCGTAGTTGGGAATCAGTTGAAAAGCCACACTCAACCTAAATTTTACGGTAAGAAAATGGAAGAAGAGTATGAAAAATTCTTTCTTGCTGTATCTCTCTGAGCAAGATTCCAACATCGAATTCTGTTATGTTTATGTTTCCTAAATGATACATGGATTTTAAGGTGCTGTGAAATGAGAGAATTGAGAATAGCCTCAGGGGACCCAACTACAAAATTATACAACAAGCGAACACAAGCGCCTAACTAATACCTTAACTAATACTAATAATAACTATGCCAAATAACTGTTTTTCATACAATTACTACTTCATTTTTGGTAACACATGTAACCTGCAATTCTTGTTGATTATGGTTTATGTCTAATGTCAAATATACGATACATACATACATATCCTGAGGAGACTTCCTACAGTTAACTCTTTACTTCAAGGCGGTAATTTTAGCGAAGCATTTGCATCAACTTGCTAAGTAAAAACCCGCCTGTCACGGGGTGATATGTGGTTTGTATTTATTTTTCTTTGAACGATGGTTTTAAATATAAACAATTTTCCCATTAGTTAAAAAATTGTTTAAAATTTATTCTTGGTGCATCAATATTGTTCAGTGTATCGTAGAGTTGTCCACTTTCGCAAATAAAGACCCAATACAGTTAATTGAAACTGTTAATTAAAGTGACGGATAACGACCAGATACATTATGTTCACCATTAATTTGTTACCCAGTTATAAAGGTATTACAGCCACCCTTCTTTGTATTTAGGTATATTATAATGAGGCACTGATATGTTTCATTGTATTATTCTTATATGAACCTTGTCAATCAATATTAATATTAATTAATTAACTAAAATCAATATTATGTGCTTGGAAGTGCTTGGTGCAAGTTGAAATAAGTCTCAATTTCAAGGCACGCGTCGCTTGATTTATATTCGAGTCAATGTATTAAAACATTTGCTAAAAATAGTAAATATTGTTATCCAGTCGATTCTGAAGGGGTGACATGCTTTTCTAAAACATTAAACCATGTGTGGCTAAGTTAAAATGAAAAAGAGAATGGCTGGCTTGCTCGTTATATAAGTTTTAGTACTGCAAATTGTATTGAATATGAATACCTGTAATAACTCGATCCTAATTCAAGGTCACCAACCTTTGCGAAAAAGCCCTTTTTATTACATCAATCGTTACTTACTTTTGGGCGAGTTAGTTTGATATGGTATTGACTTATACTTAACTCCATCGAATTAATTATTGTCACATTTGGCGCCCGTACCTGGGGATATTTGTAACAAATTCTTTCCATCCTTTCTACTTGCAAAATAAACACACATTTGAAATACAGAGTTTCTTAATTTAGTTTAGTAGTTTTTTCATTTAATTTTAATTTTGATTAATTTTTAGAGTGTACAAATTGGGTGATTCGCAGTGGCGCCTCTTTGCCGACAAAAGGTAGACTAACGGAAAGCTGTCAAAAAAGCCCTGGTTTGTTTTAAATTTTTACAATATGTCGTTGTACGTTAACATTTGTATCTTTAATAAGTAGTGCTTGATCTTAAAACGCATTTTAAATACATTGAACAATTTAGGGGTACTATTTGCAACGTGCGAACAACTTTTGTAGACATCCTATTTCAGTGTATTATTATTATATATTTAATAATATATTAGAATAGCTTTATTGACCTTTGAACCCTAACTGGATCACAACAAAAATAAACTACAATTGAACTGGATATAAAAAAAATACATAACTAGGAATATGTAAGACATTCTACTTACGGAGACTAACTCTATACCCAACAAACCAGCCTAACCAACTTTGACGATTTGCTAAATCGCATAATGGTTGTGAGGTGCCATTTTGAGCTGCTAAAATTACGGTGACAAAAAGGTGGTGCAAACTTTGCTCATTTGCCAACTTCATTAACCCAATTTAGACTAAAAGTGGAAATTTTCCATCATTATAATTCATTCTATGACATACTAATTGACTTGTTACGTATTTTGTTGTGAACCAGGATTTATCAGAGTAATGTAGGAGTAGCACACCACATCTCATCTGCAATAGTTTTAGTAATTTAAATTTGACGTCAATTCTCTGTTACTCGTGTTGCAGTATAATACTTTTCAGTTTTAAAAGCCTATTTTCTACTAGGTAATTCAGTTCCAAAAGAGCGTTAGGCCAAAATTGAAGTATAAGTCGAAAATGAAGGTTTACACTACTATTGGAATTATATTAACAATTTTTAAATATACTGCTGGCTTTTGTTACATGTGGGTTGACCCTTTAACTTGTACTTGCTATGACTGTATATGGAGTAAGGGACAAATTAGTATTTAATTGTAATGTTTCAAAAATAATTATAAGTATTTCTTGTTTTCAGAGGTACCATATGACAGAGCGACAGGCAGATGCTTCCCACTTTTAAACCAAATTCCCTTATGTGCAGCGCGTATATTAGCGGCGGCTGCACCAGTGGTACCACCAGCCACTCCCGTCGTGAACCCCACTACATGTCCGGCAACTTGCGAAAAGTATAATTGTAAGGACCAATGCGGTACGGCCACACTTTCAGACTTGAGTGACCCTACAATGTTTGCATCTATTTGCGCTGACGGGGCTGGAAAAAATGAAAAACCCGCATCATCAAATAGATGTATTTTAAAGGGAACAGAAAAAGCCTGCCCAGATCCATGTGTGCAAGCCAAGTGCCCGCAAAATGGAGACAATTGCCCAAAAAAGTAGTGCAAATTTGTTGGTAATTACCTATTAAACTTACTTTCAAACTTCTTATTACAAAATAAGTTTTGAAACTTCATAAATCAAGCATTTGGAAGTCCAAATGCTTCCAAAAAATTCAACAGTCGTTTATACAAAGTAAGGATTAATCGAGAAAACTATAAACTAAATACATTTTTTTTTATACATTATCGGGATCGGGATAACAAAACATTTTGTTAATTGAAGTAAAGCAATTAAATAAATACGGAGTAATAATTTTTGCATTCATTCCAAGGCATTAAAGAGTAGTTTAAGATTTTGTGTTTTAGGATCGAGGGAACCCCCGTAGTTTGTTAAGCCCCTGGTAGTCAATATAGTGGTCAATTGTCATAAATGTCTCTCGATTTGGGTAAAAAGTTTACCACATTTTTTTCATCAAAAAAGACAATATATGGTGGCAAGGCCACTAATGGCAAGGACAAGAACAGTAAAAACAATTAATGCGTATAGTGACGTTAAATTTTATTGATGATATTTTTATTTGTCCAAATGTACCGATACAGAAGACAGATACCTGATGCTGCAATTTTTTTCTATTTGACATTTGCCTATTAACTGGTCAACATACTTGTGCCTGTTTTTAGGGTAAAATCGTATCCGGGCTTCCACTCACCACTACCGCACCACCACTTTTTCTTACTGTGCTGGTGCTGGGAGTTTTCCTGGTATTTGTACAATTTAGAAGTCTCCTCACCTTTTTTAGTATTGGCGGTGGACAACGGACACTGCAATATTGAATTTTGTAATTGAAAAGTTCAAGATTCTGACATGGAATACTTATGTAAGAGTCATATCAAGCATTCAGTGCTTGATAAAGCCAAATCTTCTTCAGAAAAAACCTTTCATATTCAGCCGTTATGAAAAGTAAAATTTGGAAGTGGAAGCATTACAAATGTGTCAAGAGCGTTTAATGTGTAAATAACCTTGAAATGATTTTGAATTTTAATAATAGAATGACGAACGTTTTAACCAGGATTTTAATTTTTGAATATTAAGCAGAAAATCTGGTAACGCCTATCAAAGTGACAGACTTTACAACATGCGTTGTGGTTTGGAAAATATTATTTGCCATGAAATTACTATGTCGACTGACATTTGACATTTTATACAAGCAACTATGACGCAGAAGCTAGTCTATATTTTCACTCTGTCTTCTGGGACGGGCGGGAAGACAAAGACTACTAAAATCTCAAATCTATTTGTTGCGAGTTATATGATATCCGGCCAAGTTCAAGTTCATTTATGTTTGATCTAAAGTTACCCTTTAGGGGTCAAATTTCAAGGTCATCAAAAGTAATTCTATGACAAATATGGACTCTTGCCAAAGTTAATAGTCTTCTAAAGTGGAACAACATTTTTATGGTACATTTATTTCTGTGACTCCGTTGGCTCCCAAATTGACACTTAATTTTTAAAGCTTCCAAGATTTGCATTCTGGATCTCGTGGAGGAAGGACGTCTTTTTAGTTATTGCAAAATGCAATAAGTTAACATGCCATTCTTCAACAACCCAACCCAAGGCAGGCACTTAAATTCAAAGCAGTAAGAGACAAATAGTTAGCGATTCTCCTGAGATGGCACAATTCGAAAAAAAATGTAACCTAATGAGAAATCGAACTCTGTAATGTCTCAGCATTTAGAAACAACAAACGACGTTCAGAGCTTACAGCAGAGTCTGGACAATATTTCGGACAAAACCAAGCATTTAGAGAAGCAGTTTAAAGAAGTCCAAGAAGAAATTGAGAGACTAAAACAAGAGTCCAATAGGAAGAAAATTCGAAATTTTGGATTGGAAGAGGCTACTCCGGAACAGTATTTGACATTGGAAAACTTGGTGCAAGAGTTTTTAAAAGTCACTTTAAAAATTTCTGAGGACCTTGAAATCGATCAAGTACGTCGGGCCGGCAGACGAGGACAACCACCGAGACCAATTGTAGTTACCCTATTGCGCTCCAAGGACAAGTTTTGAATTCTTCAAGCAAAACATCTGTTTTTCAAAGAACTGTCATCCAAGAAAATTTCTGGGAAGATGATTGGCCCAATCGAAACAATATGGATTTGAAAATTGATAGGAAGGGCAATGAATTGCCAAAATTGATGGATGAACATGATATGAAAATTCTTAATGGCAGAGCTGAAGGAGACGAGGATGGCAATTTTACTTTTATTTCAACAAAAGGCAACAGTGTTCTAGATTTGTGCTTTGTACAAGGAGCATTTGATCCTTCTCGCTGTCATCTTGCATTTGCTGACTGTGCATTTACTAAACATTGCATTAGGAGATTAACCATACAATATAACTCCCATTTAGAAGAGCACCAATACACAAAACAAGCAGAGCTGTAAATAAAAGATATAAGAGTCTCAAATCTTGCTTAATCATCCAGAAATTACTTATGACCATTTCATGGAGACTAGAGCTGCATGCGCTAATAAAATGCTTGTTAAAATTGGGAAAAGCGAAATCGAAACGGAGGCTCGGTTCGATGCAGAGTGTAAATTAAGCCGTAAAAACCTTTTTTTAAAAAAAGGGAAATTTTACTAAAAGAAAAGGTTGGGAAAAGGGCAGAGAAGAGTACCTAGAGGCAAGGAAAGCACACAGTGAGCTTATAAAGGAGAAAAAAGAGACTACGGAGAGGCTTTGAACATGGATCTTGCTAATGTTTTTTGTCCAAAAGAATACTGGAAGGCAGTCAAAAAATTTAGGAAAATTCCAACGCAGAGAAATCAAGTGCCTGAGGAGAAATGGCTCAGCTTTTATAAAGCTTTGCAGCCGCTGCATAAGCCTCACTGCTTTCTCTTTCATGATGCAAGGCATAGTACTTTGGATGCAAGTTTCACTATTTCTGAGCTGAATGCAGCCCTTCGTAAATAAAACATTATAAACCGTGGTAAAACGGTACAACCAAGTAGTGTGAATCAGAATAGTAGATGAATTATAATCAATATTAGAATAATTAAATAAATTTATTTAGATATTTTTTCAAAAATTTCTTATTTGGTCATTTTGAGGTCAAGAATTCATTTCCGGGTTAAGAAATGCTCTGAGGTAATTAAAACCATCATGACCTTTTTGTTTTATGCAAAATTTGAGTTTTCAACCTCGAAAGATCATTTTGAGGTCAAAAGTTCATTTTTAAACGAAGAGGGCTCTAGAGTCATCTGGACTATCATAACTTTTCGTTTCACGTGAAACTAGAGTTTGCCCTTGAAAGGTCACCTTGAGGTCAAGGGGTCATTTTCGAGTGAAAGGGAGCTCTACGATTGTCGGTAGCATCATAACCTTTTGTTTCATGAAAAGCTAGATTTTGACCTTGAAAGGTCAATTTGATGTCAAGCGGTCATTTTCGATCGAAGGGGTGCTCTACGATTGTGGCGACCATCATAACTTTTTGTTTCATACAAAACTAGGGTTTGACCTTGAAAGGTCATTTTGAGGTCAAGGGGTCATTTTCAAGCGAAGGGGTGCTTTACAATTGTCGCGACCATGATAACTTTTTGTTTCATACAAAACTAGGGTTTGACCTTGAAAGGTCATTTTGAGGTCAAGGGGTCATTTGGGAAGTCATTGGGGGGTCACAGAGGAAAGTGTCATATTCAAGTGTTGCTCCCCTTTATAAGAGGAACAACTTTTGTAGGGGTCATTTTTTATGTTGTCAGAATGATATCCTTTGACCTTGACCTCAGACCCCCAAGGAGGTCACTTCCGGTCAAACAAAAATAAACTTGAACTGGGCCGGAACTCAAGGAACATATATCCGCAAACGGCTTTGAGATCGGTTCAGTAGTTTCCGAGATATAAATTATACTCGGACGGACGGACGAACAAAACGAAACCATAAAGTAGTTGACACTACTTAATAAATCACCAGGCCCGGACGGATTTTGCATTGAGTTTTTTAAATACTTCGATAGAGAATCTAGATATTTGCTTTTAAATCTCCTCAACAAAATATTTCGGGAAAAGGAACCGCCTACCTCATGGAGAATCTCTCACCGTTATTAGTAGCGGAAGCGAAGCTGAAAGCTACTTATGTTTTCGTCATTTCTGTCCGTCCGTCCGTCTGTCCGTCCGTCCGTCTGTCCGTCCGTCTGTCCGAGTATCACGTGTATCTCAGG